>PVJD01007705.1:0-80883 GCA_004026545.1 Mormoops blainvillei | reverse complement strand
CCAGAGTGGAAAGGGGGCTTGGGGGGAGGTGTAAGTGAGCAGAGAAGGGGAAATGGAGACAAAAAGAGACTTTGATTTGGGCGATGGGTGCATGATGTCACATGCAGATAATGTCTTATGGAGTTGTACACTTGACACCTGTATGGTTTTGTGAACTAATGTCACCCCAATAGATTCAATTAAAAAAAAATCCTTGCCTTGGATTAACTGAGAGAAGAACCTCCTGCCATGTGTTCCAGGGAGGTCCATCAGATTCACTTTCTACATAGCATGTCACTTAATATCTCTCTACCCTAGAATGAAGCCCAAGCTAAAGGAATTTCTAAAATCGACCCCCACCCCTTGTCCATCTCTCAACCATGGGTCTATGATATTGTGATTCAATTTATTTCAATTAAATTTTTATATATACACATAAAAGATTATATATATATGCACATACATATATAGGATTTTATATGTACATATATACACACATACACACACATATATATTTAAATTTAGTTTTAGCATTGTATTAGTTGAGATCTTCCAGAAATCAAGCACTAAGATGGAATTAGAACCCAAAAGATTTATTGGGGAAAATGCCTGTGATATAGGGGTAGGAAGCAAGAGAAAGGGGAGACAAGGAGAGTCTTTAGACTGTAATATAAGCCTGAAAACTGTAAAAGAAGCAGAGAAACAGAGGAAGATTGGGTAGGAAGAAACTAAGATGTCAGCAGAGTTCTGAGAAAGCTTTGGCCAGGTCAATGGGAAATCCCAGAGAAAAATATTGCCCACCAGAGAAGTCCCATGTCAGACAGGAATGCCTAAGCTGTATGATTCCTGCCATCCTCAGTCATCAGTGGGAACAGCCTTGGGAAAATGGCTCAGTAGGAATGCTGTAACCAATCCCAAAGGTACAACAGTTAGGGATTGTCCACTAACAGCCCTTCTAAGAAAAGGTTCTCTCTTGTGTGGCATTTTGTGTGCTGTGCACCTCCATAGCTACCACAATCATCTACATTCTATTTCTAATCTTAATTCTCTCTTTTTTACAATCATTAACTTTTATACATCAGGATCTTTACTGATACTGTTCTGTCTGTCTTCCTGTATCTTCTCTGCCTGGTTATCCTCTACTTAATCTTGCATAATTAGTTAAATAATTATTTCTTTATAATGTCTCCCATACCCCATCTCCCTTTATGTTCCTTGTAGATCTTGGAAATGCTTCAGGAAAGCATTTATAATATTTTAGTAAGTTGTTTGAATGTATTTACAGTGCTAAATTTGAAAACTCTTTTAGAGAAGGAACCATATATTATTTATTTTTGTATCCCTAACTTCATGATTTCCAAACTATATGTCCAGGCCCCCAAGGTGCTGCAGTCTAGTCACAAGGGGTAATTTAAATTTTCAAGAAAAACAGAATGATATCTCATGAACTGTAACTTTTAAGTAGTTTGGACATAACTACTTAATAAGCAGGACCGTTAGGTCCAAATTTGCTATAAAGATAGCTTGAGACACTAAAGGCTTTGTGAACTGAGAAATTTTGGGATATTCTGTCCTAACTCCCAATAAGCACAGCACTTCACAAATAGCATATGTTAGGTAAATGACTCAGCTTTAAATTTAGATCATTTATCTTACTTGTAAACCTTTATTCAGCACATACTCTCTGTGCCAGCCATTGCTCTAGGTACTTCATATGAATTATATCATTTACCCTTTCAACAGTCCTATGAGGGAACTGATATTGTTATATCCATTCTAAAGAATAGGAAACTGAGATATAGGGTGATAAAATAATTTTTGCAAGGTCATACAACTGAAAAGTTGTGGAGCTGAAATTCCAATGCCCATCCTATTAACCACTATATTTTACATACAAATTCTCCAAAGGTTTTCAAAATACTAAGTGGTAAGGTTGATTGAAAATGATGGCAACACATTCATTTAATTGAAGAATATATAGAGCAACATTTTGAGTGTTAAATAGGTGAATTCATTATGAAACACCTCTTCAACGATTATTATTGAGCATCTGTTGTGTGCAAAATGCTATGAGGGATAAAAAGTTGAGTAAGAAATAGTTATGAAACTGACAATTTTGAAACGTAAAGTCATTTTAATACTGTTACATTTTTCAAAATATTTCATTATTCTGATTTCGGTATGCCAGAGAACTTTTTCTCTTATACCTAAATTTTCCACAGAAGCTTTAAATATTTAGTTTTGTCTGTTCAACTAGCTTCTTCATATTAGGGTTGAAATTTTGACTGTCAGTACCAGCAATTGAACATGCCCTAACTAGGGTTCAGCAGCTTTGGACAACTGAAAGGGAATCTCCCAATCCCTCTTTCCTCTTCTTCCTAATTTAAGATGGTCTACTTATTGATAAGTTAACAGCAACAGTGAGCATAAGGATTGATGAGCATTAGAAGTTTGTCTAGCAGCAGGTAGGGGCAAGTGTTCTGCTGTTCTGAGTTGGTAGGTTTGGGGTGTACTGAAAGAAAAAGAGTGACAATGTATAGATGATTCCTCAGGTAACCAGAATTGGAATCACCAGAGGTTTTTTGACATTAGGTATGGGGCTCTACTACTGACCTCCAAAATCTGATTCTTGTGGAATCTGCTCTCCACATAAGTTTCACACTCTCTAAAGTTAAAGTAGTACAAATCCAGTATATTGATACAAAAAATTCAGATTGAGCTATATGTTTATATTCTGCAACTGGTAAAGGATAAACTGTGGGCTGCAAGTCTTACACTGTTCTAACAGATGGGACAGCTGGTATCTAGTTAGGATTCTAATGCTAACTTTGTATATAACATTTTTAACAAGTCACTTAACCAGTCTGAGTCTGAGAGTCTGAGATTTTATTTGCGTTAAATAGATTGATCTCTTGTTTTACAATCTTGAACTTCTATGATTTTATTCTGCTGAGCACAGCTACTAAATAATTTAAGAGGCCATTGTTGGACACTGAAAAAAAACAGAAAAAGTTATATGTAATGTATATAAAATAAACAAGATACACATAAAACCCTAAAAATACAGAAGAAAAATTTAGAAGACAACATTTTCAGTGCTGCACAAGCACATATCCAAAGTCTTCTGGAATTATGCATTAGTAAATGTAAAATCAAGTATTTACTTTTATCTTGATGATTACAATATCAGCAAAAGTGGACCAGACTAAGTTAGTATCTCTCTGAAGAAATTGGTGAATTTTACATTGTCTTATGTGATAGATGTGATGTTATTAATATCAGTGAAGACATAAAATAAATTAAGGAAGCCAAAATAATTTTATTACTGTGTAACCATATCTTAAATATACTTAATTTTTAGATATAGCAACAATGATCACTCAGAACTGTCATAAATCGAGTTGAATAGAATTCTAACAACTACAGAATTGAAGAAATCACATCCATCCAGACTGCTAGGAGGGGTGCAGAAACAGAATAGGCTAGTCCCTTACCCACGTGTGGTAGATAAAAATTAGGGACAGATATTTCAGGGTCAAAGAGTCCCAGTCCCACTCCAGGCCCCACAGCCCAAGGTTCCAGTGCCAGGAAGATAAGTCCCCACAACTTCTGGCTGTAAAATCCAGCAGGAATCGAGTCAGTGGAAGAAACTTCTGGAGCCCCAAGTAGTTACTCTTAAATAACCCACAGACGGTCTCACCTACTCAGACTCACTCCCTGTGAGCTCCAGCACCAGGGTAGCAGCTTGAAAGGCATCAGTGGTACACAGGGAGGAACTGAAGTGTCTGGCATCAAGGCTAACAGAGGCCATTGTCCCTTTTCTAAACCCTCCCACCACAGAGCTGGTAAACTGGTGATGTTTCTGAGTCAACATCAGCCTGGCTAAATCTGTTTGCCCCACCTTGGGGATCCCCAGAGTCCCTGTCCCCACCCAATTTAGGGGTCCACCCAGATTGTTTTTCCATATGAATGGCTGGTCTTGGCTCATGCTGCACGACTTCTTAAATCCTATCAAACAAGCAATAGCTGGCCTCAGTGAGCCCCAGGACTGGCACTAGCAGCAGCCAGCCTAGATTCATAGCTTGGCTTCACTTGGGAATCTCAAAGCCAAGTAGAAGTAGAAGCCATCTCAGATTGCTTTGTAGCTCAGTAAGGGCAACCTGGGCAAAACATAGGTGGAACCTGACCTTGGCCTGTACCACCGAGGAAACTGCAAGGCCAGCGTACGCAGTGGACAGCTACAGACCACAATGGAGCACCACCACCCTGCCCCTGCACAGATGATCCTCCATGGAGGGTGGAAGTTGGTGGTAAGTGGTCACAGCCAGTCCTTGCAGCTGACTGGCCTGGGTAAATCCCACCCATTGACCTGCCAACAACAACCAAGGCTCAACTGCAAAAGGAGGGAGTACTCAGCCCACATGGATGGCATACCATGAGTACCCAGCTTGAGTGATAGGGGAGGCTGTACCACTGGACCCAGAGGACATCTACTACATTAGACCACACTACCAAAACAGGGAGTCAAAGCAGCTCTACCTAATACATAGAAACAAACAAAAAGAGGCTGCTAAAATGAGGAGACAAAGAAACATGGCCCAAATGAAAGGACGGATCAAAACTCCAGAAAAGGAGCTAAATGAAATGGAGATGAATGATCTATCAGATGCAGAGTTCAACACACTAGTTATAAGGATATTCAAGCAACTTAGTGAGACCTTCAGCAGCATATAAAATATCCAGTCAAAAACAAAGGATACACTAAATGGAATATGGAACAATTTACAGGAAAACAATAGTAGAGTGGATGAAGCAGAGGATCAAATCAATGTTTTGGAACACAAGGAAGCCAAAAACAACCAATCAGAACAAGAAGAAAAAAGAATCCAAAGAAATGAGATAGTATAAGCAGCCTCTAGGACAACTTTAAGAGGTTCAACCTTCATATCATAGGGATGCCAGAAGGAGAAGAGAAAGAGCAAGAAATTGAAATATATTGGAAAAAATAATGAAAGAAAACTTCCCTAATTTGGTGAAGGAAATAGGCATGCAAGCCTAGGAAGCACAGAGAGTCCCAAACAAGATGGATGCAAAGAGACCCACTCCAAGACACATCATAATTAAATTACCAAAGGTTAAAGATAAAGAGAATCTTAAAAGCAGCAAGAGAAAAGAAGTCAGTTAACTTCAGGGAATTTCCCATAAGACTGTCAGCTAGTTTCTCAAAAGAAACTTTTCAGGCAAGAAGGGATTGGCAAGAAATATTCAAACTCATAAAAAACAGCAACCTATAGCCAAGATTGTTCTACCCAGCAAAGCTAGCATTTAGAATTACAGGGTGGATAAAGAGCTTCCCCAACCAGAAAAAACAAAAAACAAAAAGCAAACAAACAAACAAAGAACTAAAGGAGTTCATCATTGTCAAATCATTATTATATGAAATATTAAAGGGACTTAGTTAAGAAAAAGAAGATCGAAACTATGAACTATAAAATAGCAAAAAAATACAAATCTATGAACAATTGAATTAAAGAAAAACCAAGCAAACAAGAACAGAGACAGAACCATGGATACAGAGAGCATTTTGATGGTTGCCAGATGGGAGCAGGGTGTGGGGGAATGAGTAAAGAAGTGAGGAGATTAAGAAGTAGAAATAGGTAGTTACAGAATAGCCATGGGGATGTAAAGTACAGTATAGGAGATGGAGTAGCCAAAGAACGTATAAGTATGACCTATGGACATGCACAATGATGTGGGGATTGCCTGAGGGAGTTGAGGGTGCTGGGTGCAGGGGAAAAAGGGGAAAATCAGAACAACTGTAATAGCATAATCAATAAAATATAATTAAAAACTTTAAAATAAACTAAAATAAACATTAAAAATCTTAGTACCATATTATGCTGTGTATAATTCATACTTTTTTGCCTAAATTTTTGAGGGAAAAATAAGAATGCACATTATACATGGGTAGTAGTAATAACATATCTATGTACTTTTAAAAAATTATTTTATTTATGTTTATGTGTTAAAAGTGTAACTCTCAAAAAGAAATGTAATATCTGTATGCAAAATAATACACTTTATAATACAAAAAATTATCTAAATATAAATAAATGATTGAATAAAAAAATTAAAATTAATGATTTCTCCTGAAAGTTTGGGCCAAAAACATCCATGCACATTATACAAAGCAAAATATGGGTAAATTTAGAATAGAGGGAGTCTTCTTCAGATTGATAAAGGAAACTCACCAAAAAAAGAATCTATAGCTAATATTGCGCTTACAGGGGAAAGATAATGTTTTCTCCCTAAGATTGGAAGCAAGGCAAGGCTGTCCACTCTAACCACTTGTATTCAATATAGCACAGAAAAATCTTACCATTGCAATAGGGCAAGAAAAGAAAATGAGGGCATGCAGACTGGAAAGAAAGAAAAATAACAATCCTTATTTTCAGATGACATCATTTCTGTGTAGAAAACAGCAAGGAATCTACCAAAAAGCTGGTAAACTAAAAACTGAGTTCAGCAATGTCACAATATATGGGGTTGACACAGAAAAATCTATTTTGTTCTATATACTAGCAACAAACATATAGAAATAAAAATTTAAAATACAATGCTATTTACAACTGAGTCAAAAAAAAAAAGAAATCTAACAAAACACATACAGGTTCTGTACACTGAAGATTAAAAAACACTGAAGAAAGAAAGCTAAGATTTAAATGAATGGACAGGCATACTGTGTTCATGTATTGGAAAATTCACCATAGTAAAGATGTTAGTTTTCCCCAAGTTGATCTACAAATTTAATGTAATTCTTATAAAACACTCAGCAAGAGGTTTTTTTTTTTGTAGCTATAGATAAGCATATTTTAAGATTTATATGTGAAGGCAAAGAAACTAGCTATAAAAACTTTGACAAAAAAGAATAAAGTGAGAAGAATCTGAGGTTATGAACTGTGATATAGCTACAGTAATCAAAACAATGTGTTACTGGAGAAGAAAGAAACATGTAGATCAATGGAATTGGATAGAGAATACAGGAATATTACAACACAAATATACCCAATTGATTTTTGATCAAGATACAAACGTAAATTCAATGGAGAAATGATAGCTTTTTTCCCAACAAATTGGGCTAGAACAATTGAATATCCATACGAAAAAATCCTTAGATCTAATTTCACACTGCATATAAAATTAATTTAAAATAAACCATGAATTCAAATGTAAAATGTGGAACTATAAAAATTTTAGAAGAAAACAGAAGAATATCTTTGGGACCTAGTTTTAGGCAATAATTTAGTGTTTAGACATAAAACCAAAAACATATTCCATTTTTAAAAGATTAATATATCAAATTTCACCAATATTAAAAAGCTTTGCACTGCAAAATATATATTGTTTGAATGAAAAAACAAGCTATAGACTGGAAGAAAATATTAGTAAACCATATAGCTGAACCAGGTCTTATATCTAGAATTTGTAAATAAATCTCAAAACTCAGTTTTCTTTTTTACAACAATTCAATTATAAAACAGGTTTAAAAAATGAAAAGATATTTCTACAAAAAGAAAATGCATATGGCAAGAAGGACATGACAATATTAAAAGTCATTGTCTATTATGTACTGTTAGTGGAAATGCAGATTGGTGTAGCCACCGTGAAAGCAATATGGAGATACCTCAAATAATTAAAAATGGATCTGCATTTTGACCTAGTGATCCCACTTCTGGGAATATATCCAAAGGTACACAAAACACTAATTTGAAAGAACATAAGCACCCATATGTTCATTACAGTATTATTTACAATCACCAAAATATGAAAGCAGCCTAAGTGTCCATCAGTAGATGAGCGGATAAAACAACTATGGGACATTTACACAATGGAATTCTACTTGGTTGCAAAAAAGAAGAGAATTTTAGCTTTTGTGACAGTATGGATGGACCTGGAGATAGACCTTAGACCTGGGGCTAAGTGAAATAAACCAGTCAGAGAAAGATAAATAACATGATTTCACTCATATGTGGAATCTAATGATCAAACTGAACTAATAAGCAAAACAGAGACAAACTCTTAGATAGAGGGCAGGATGACAGCTAAGGGGTGAGGGAGGTGAGGGGATGGAGGGATTGAGCAAAAAAGAAAAAGTACACATGGACATGGACAACAGTGTGGTGATTTCTGGAGGGGAAGGTAGGTGTAAGGGGACTAAATGGCAATGGAAAAAATACAATAAAGATTAATTTTTAAAAAACCTACTGGTAATGCTAAATGCTGGAAAGTTTGAAGAAACTGAATTTCTCACACATTGCTGGTGGAAATGTTAAATATACAACCACTCTTAAAAATTGTGTGGCCATTTATTACAAAACTAAACATACACTTACATGACCCAGTAATTGTACTGTTGAGCAACATCTCAGAAAATGAAAATATGTTCCAAAAAAATCTGTATGTGAATACTCATAGTGGCTTTGTTCATAATAGGAAAATACTAGAAAAAAACCAAGTGACCCTCAATAGGTGAATGGTTGAAAAATCCTGGTATGTACATACAGTGAATTAATGGTCAGCAATGAAAAGGAACAAACTAATTATATATGTAACAAGCTGATTGGACATGAAGGACGTTGTGCTTAGCGCAAAATGTCTCAAAGTTTACAAATGTATGATTCCATTATATAACATCCTTGAAATGACAAAGCTATAGAAATGAAGAACAAATTAGTAGTTGCCAAGGAACAGGTGCAGAAGTAGAGTAGTGAGTGGGTGTGAATTCAAAGAGGTAGTCTCAGATAGTTGGTTTGTAGTACTGGAACTGTTATGTTATCCTGATTGTAGGGATGGTTATATCAATGTATAACAGTATAAAATTAAAAGAGAACTATACACGCACACACATAAACATAAATGTAGATTGAAAATGATAAAAACTGAAAAAGATCTGTAGTCCCATTAGTAGAAATGCACCAATATCAATTTCCAGGCTTGATATTCTATCTATAAGCTCTAGAAGATGCCACCATTAGGGAAAGATGGGTGAGGGGTGCACGGGAACTTTGGTGACCCTTTTTGGAACTCCCTATCAGTCTAAAAGCATTTTAAAAGAAAAACATTTAAATGTATATGTAATGAAGTGGACCGTTCTTGCAAAAAAAAAAAAAAATGCATACAGAGTATGTGTCTGAGGCCCCAGCATTTTTCAGGCTCAGGTCCCAGCTGGTATTGGATGATCAAAAGGTTTTCCATTATAATTGCACTTCTGGATTCTGTGCAAAATCAGCAAGTCAATTTGGTGGAATTAAATGGTGATTTAATATCAAAGCCTTTAATAACCATTTCTCAGTCTATCTTCTCAACCACATCTCCATCTACCCACGCATACAACGGGGGAACATGACATACTTTTCCCCTGTTTGGACAGAATGTATATCATCACAGCTCTGAGTCTTTTCCCTGCTCCATTTTTCCAGAAAGGCTCCTTCTTTCATTCTCAACTGGTGAAACTCCTCAGATGCCCTCCCTACTTTTATAAGATTTCACCCTGGCCAGGAAAAATTATTTGTTTTCTCTTTCCTGAGGTACTTACCACATTGTACTATAGAGATTCAATCAGTTTAAACCTGCCACTAATATTAGAAGTTACTAGTGGAAGATGACCATATCTTACTTATCCCTAAGATACAGATCCCTGACCATTATTCTCAATAGATTTATCAACAAAATAAATTTAATGTAGTTAGAATAAAGATTGGGGAATGTTTTATTTTGCCAACTAACACATGGGTGTTCTCTGTGAATAAAAAAAAATAGAGATAATAAAGTTGGAAAAGTGGATCCCTTCTCTCTATACAGACAAGCCTGAAGTGAATAGAAGTTAAAGACCCATTAATGGTTTAGATTAGATAAGACTTGGCACAAAAACAAGAAAGGAAAAGGACTTTCATGAAGAGAAAGATGGAGGTTAGTTTTATCCAATTTGAAGGGTTCATAGTGTACAAGTAGGAGAAAAATGGAATCACCAAACACTAGGATACATGTTATTTTCTCACTTGAAAAATAATGTAAATTCATTGTTAATTGTTGTCCAATGATAAACATATCAGTTCACTTGACTCAGAGACCACAGGCTGGACCTATTTGATTAACTAAATCCTCAGATGTGATTAATATTTTGAATAACTAGAATATATGTTAATAAAGAATAACAGAAGATAAGATGACTACAACATTTTCAACCTATGTATCCCTACCATTGAAATATATCTAGAATAAAGCTCGTTCTCACTACTATCAGTGCCACCATCCTGGTCCAGCCTGTCATTGTACTTCATCTGGACCATGGAAATAATTTTCAACCCATATCCTGGCATAATCTAATCATTCAGTCTACTTTTAGCTCCGGGGTTAGAGCTATTAAAATGTGGTCAATTCTTATCACTCCTTGACTCAAAACGTTTCAAATGCTTCTCATGTTCCTCAGAGAAAAATAAAGATTTTTCTATTATTTGTAGAACACTGTCAGATCTGTCCTAGTGCTTTCTCCTGCACTCACTCTGCTCCAGCCATGTTGACTCCTGGCTATGCTGCAAACATTCCAAACACACTCACTTATTAGAACCCTTCTCTCCCTCCCCAACCCAGAATGCTGTTCTCTCATGCAGTCAGTCTTTTACTAATCCTTGACTTCTTGCAGTTTGCTCAACAATCATCATCACTCTAAAATCCCAGCTCAGTACTCTGCCACTTCACAATGATTTACTTCTTCTCCCTAGTGTAATATCACTACCTAACATACCATATCTTTACTCATTTACCTTGTTTTCTAATCTCAGTAAGATGCCATAACATTATCCTCATTAAAAAAAAGGACTGCTACTTTACTTTCACTCAGTACCAGGCACTGGGATAAGGGCTTTGTGTGTATTTCCTCATTAGATTTCCACAGCTACCCTTTGAGAAACGTAATACTATTCTCATTTTTCAAATTAGGAAAAAGTCTTATATCAATGGTATTCCTAGTGTATTTGAAATCTACAGTGGATTTTTTTCTACTCTCCTCATTCATATAACAAAATTGTTTTCATTAAGTCATATAATACTAAAAAATAATTATTACTTTTTTATTCATCCTTTACTTTTAAACAGGAAACAATTTTAAAAGAACAAATTTGTATTTTCAAGACCATGTGAAGTAACAAGTTCCTTTTTCCCTTTAAGATCACTATACTATTATTGTTTATTTAATATATACTATTTTAATACAGGGATATTAATACCAAAAACTGGGCATCACAACAAAACATAAAGTGAGCTCACATGATTCTGAACCTTTACTTACCCTATCTAGAGTCTGTACAAATGAATGTTTGTGTGTGTTAGTAACTGAAAGTTTTTTTATTGTTTTTCTTTCTTTTTTTAAAATCGTATTTATTTATTTTTATTTTTAGACAGAGAAGAAGGGAGAGGGAGAGGGAGAGAAACATCAATGTGTGGCTATCTCTCACATGCCCCCTACTGGGGACCTGGTCCACAACCCAGGCATGTACCCTGACTGGGGAATCAAACTGGCAACCCTTTGGTTCTCAGGACGAGGCTCAATCCACTGAGCTACACCAGCCAGGGCAGTAACTGAAGGTTTTCGTATTTAGCTTCCATGTTAATGTTCACGTTCAATGTTTGGTAAAGGATGAGTAAGAAAAATGTGCTTACATACCACAAATAAGACATAAAGAGCCATGGAAGCTGTAGACAAAAATCTCCCAGGTGGGGTGGGGGGGAGAGGGATAGAGCATGTGTCTCTATGAATGGATGTCAAGAGATTCATGATAGACAGAGTTTGAGATAGACCTTCAAATATAGTACACTATTCTCAAGATGTTCACAAGTCTTCAATCTACTCCCTTTACCGTATAGGGCAATCTTTGTCACCCCTGGGCAGAGACTGATCAAAGGATTATACATTTGGTATAGGAGTATTAGAAGCACCGAGAGAGATTGCTTAAACTTACTACCATCTCAATTCAATTTACAACACTGCCCATCACAGTACACCATTTTCTGGTCTAGAGAAAGGAGCAGAAATGAGAAAATATGTAACAAGAAACAATGATTTGTGTATGTAACCAGTGACTGGATCAGGAGGAAACAAAAATAAGCTTTACTATACCAGTGTAAACACTCAGGTTTACATCATGGCAAACCCTCCCTCTTTTCTTTGTTTCCGCCTTTGGATTACATGCACTTTTCCATTTGTTACCTACTAGTATCCCCCTGAATATAGTCTGGGTTACCTCCCTGGAAAGTCCTACAGTGCTGCCTTCTCCAGGGCTTAAATAAAACTTGACCATACTACCTACCTGCTTTATCACAAATGCTATTTCTTCCTTATGCTTCATAATACAGGTCTATTTTCTTCTATGTTGCACAAGCTTTATTGTATTTCTTTGATGCATGTTGTAAAAAGAGTTAGATATTTATTTGCCATTCTGCCCTGTAGTTAGTGTTAAATTGACCTATCTCTTTCTCTACTGTCATTGTACTTTGTTACTTAAAGGAAAACTAATCTGTGCCAAAAACCAAAGCAAACACTACTGGTTTTAAAAATACTATTTGATTCTGAACATATTAACATATTTTGTGGTCATTTTTATCTCATATTATTTACTTACCAATACAGTAATGAATACTTTTATCAGATATAGGCTTGTGATACAATATTTTTAAAGTAGAGGTCATTGCTATTTGGGCTCTGTATCAGGCTACACCTGTGGCACTATTTTAATTTTCACCAGAAACCAAAAACAATGCTACTTCTCAGGGCAGTTCTGCTATGTTAGCATGTCCTAGCAACCAAAGAAAGGTGTGATTTCAATAAACAGGCAGAAAAAAAGTTTTTTTATGATTATAATGGAAATTATATCTTTTATAAATATATGAAGTCTGTCCAGAAGTTATCCAGCCATATACTATGAAAAATAGAGACATTTATTGAAGGAGATACAAGGTACAAGGAACATTATGCATAGGACAGCGATGCCTCGGTCTCCTTCAAAGTAGGCACCTTGGGACCTCACACAGTTCTCCCAATCACCATCAGCCATCCCAATGTACTTTCCTGAATCTCATCAATGGTCTGAAATCTCTTCCCCTTCAAAGGTGATTTTAGTTTTGGGAAAAGGCAGAAGTTTCAGGGCACCAAATCTGGGATATAGGGGCGCTGAGTCACTTGGATGATTTGATGTTTCATCAAAAATATCTGCACAGGACAAGATGCATGAGCAGGTGTGTTGTTGTGGTGAAACTGCCAAATGCCTGTTGCCCATGGCCGCGGCTTGCTGAATCATCTGAATAGTTTCCATGGGAGAATGTTCAAGCTTCATGCAAAATTTGATGCAGATTCTTTGCTGTACTTACTGTGTCATTTTGAATGTGAGGACCACACAGTACACATGCTCACTCAACAGCATCTGCAGTCCCCACTGACTAGTACAGTGAAGTTGTTATTGTTCACACATGCACATTCCAGTCCATTCTCCTTGGCTACCAGGCTACATCAATGTTGCTCAAACCATTCTTGTTATGTTAACAATGGCTAAACTTTTTCCAGACAGACCTTGTATACTTGACTTAAATATTTTAAGTCAAAAGGTAAGAAAATTAAAGGCATGTAAACATAAAGAATATTTAATTTTGAGGCTTTGATATGAAATTTTTTGAGGAAAAGTAAAATAATAAATTATGGAATTTAGATATACAGACTCATATCCAGGGGTTCAATGCATCAGTTAACTTAATACAGACATTCTTTCTGTTGTTTTCCAGAATGTTTTGGGGCTATTTTATTTTGTTATACAATCTTTTTATATTAGTTTGAATGTTATAATATGTTTCATAAGCAAATATGAATATAATTATGTTACTTAAAATTGTAAAAGATTGGCAAAAAATAAATGCCTTACATGATGACATCAGCAAAGTATACAATATCTACCCATGCAACTAAACTCTATGCAGATATTAAAAATAAATGTGCTAGCTAAACTTCCTCTAGCAATGCTCTACTCATTCATTCATTAAAGAAATATTTATTGAGGATTCGTTTGTGCCAAAAACTGTGTTACATGCTGAGAATCACTGGTGAACAAAATAGACGTGTTCTTTTTTCTTATGTAAATTCCTCTTAATTGACCAAAAATTATATAAATATATCATCAAAATTTATGATAAATCAGTACTGTGGTAAAGTATAGGTTGATTTAAGAGAATATAGCAGAGGTACCTGATATCAAAAAGAAATAGACAGGTGCTTCTTAAAGTAACTTTTAGGCTATAATAATGTGAATGACAAAATATTTTTAACTTTTAAAATACTTTAATTGTAAATTACTTTTTGTTAGTCATATTTTTGGTTTTGTTTTCACCATGTTATCTAAAATGCTCAACAAATAATAATACATAAACCATAAACAAATAATTATACATAAACTGGAAAACTAGAGAAGATGTATTATCTTTCAGCTTAAATATTACAAAACTGAGCCTTAAGTTTATAAAATTGCTTTTAGTATCTATTCCAATATGTGACCAAATAATTACAGAATATCTTCTAAACATTAAAGCACCATAAAAGTTAGGAAGTTTGAAGTATATCTTTAATTTTCAAAACTAGAACTTTAATATGAGACATCAAATGCCACAGCAAGAACTGCTCATTCAAGATTAATCTGGATAATTTCTTTAAGAGATGATTTATTTATCAATTATATGTATAATTCAGTGTAATAGACACATCTGCAAAACAGTAACAATTTACTGTAGAAGAACAGCATCAACACAAGCTGAGAACACATAGAAGACATATTTACAATCACTGCACTTAGCAGCAACTTGCTATGACATGGAAACTACAAAACTATCTTACTTTTTAATTAAGAGGAAACCTAGAGAAGTTAACTCACCCTTCATTCATTCACTCAGTGGGTACTTATGGCATGAGTACAGAAGTCACTCTACTAAATGGTCAATAATCAATCCACACCCCAGCTTTTTTTAAGAACAACACTGTCTACATTAGAAAGATATTACTGAGATGCCACTGACAAGAGTCTGCCCTTCATATTCAGTGGTCCATTTTAAAGTTCTGTGTTTGTTAGAGGCACCAATACATGCAGGCACTTGGGAGTCTCTGGGGGTGGGATGGGGTGGGGATTATCAGGTGAAATGGGAAGTAATTTCTCTAAAACATTATGAATTTAGAGAGAGCCATGGACAAACTATTTTGCTACTGTGCATGCTTATAAGATAAGGTATCATTAGGGAAAGCCACATAAAGCTGTTGCAGCTGTGTTATATAAAAAGTGGGGACCGTTTAATAGAAAATGTCACCCTTTGCAGAATGTTGATTGCTTATTTTTTTCTATAAAGCCTTCTCATCAGAGGGGCTCCAGCAGCTGTGAGAAGGCATCCTGTCACTGATGTTACCAGACATCCTGGTGTACAAAGCTTTCCATGTGCTATTTGGCATCCAAAATGTTCTGCTTTCTTTTCTTTTTTTTTTCTTCATACTCCACTATGGAATATGGATTGTTTTCTGCTTGTGAGGATGAAGCAAGGACTGGCTTTTAGATATTAGAATTTCAGTGTAAAAAGGAAAGAAAATCTGTTGAAGTCATGAGGTGCTGTTTTTCTGTATTCTGGATCAAGGAACCCTAATGTTATAACATTCTAAAATTCTATAATGTTAAGGATTTTTCCTTAACATATGGCAGTCATTACAAGTTACTGCATGCAAAACTCTTCAGAGGCTAATATGGAAATTTGTCCCATTCAAAATAAAAGTGATTTGATGGAGAAGAGGCAGGGTCAAATATTTTTTTTAAATCATATTAGAATTCTCCAACATGAAAGATCTATTTTCTTATAATTAGTTTTAGAAAGGTGACTTGCTCATAAATTTTAAATCATAAAAATCATTGGGCTTTAGAAATTTAATAGCCACATATCTTCACTGAGTTTAAAATAATTCCATAACTCTTGTCAAATGTTTTATATCCAACAACTTAGAGTATATTATCACTAAGAAGATAATGGTTTATATTATTTTGGTGTACAAAATACTGCAAACTAAATATATAATGCACTACTATAGACCCAAATAATTGTCAGTACTATGCACAATAGTGGATATTCATTTGTTCATTAATTCATTCATTGCACAAATTATTAAGCATCTCCTATATCTTAGGTACTAAAACTGGAAAAGTCAGCATTCATGCTGTCTGTCACTACCAGAACCAATAATAAGAGACAAGGATTGAATCTTTATGGGTACGTTATTTAGGTGGCTGATGATCTGAGAAGACGGCGGGTTTGTATCCTAACAGATCATCTTACATTTTATCTCAAGCTGACCTTTTTTATAAGGAGAAGGAAAGTATAAGAAAGGAGTTTAGAATTCAGGAAAAAAGTAGGTAAGGTGTTTGGAATTCAGGGAAAATTTTAATCAGATAAAACCTAGAGTCTAGCAATTTACTTAGCATCCTTTCATCTGTTGAAGGGTGATTCTTTATGTGTCCCAGGCTACAAATGTCGCTTTCTAGAGCACAGTGTTTCAGATACTATCTTAATTGTTTGCAGTCCTCCTGGGGTACAAAGGTCAAATTTGCTTGTGGGTCTCCTGGAGTCAGGAGGGGTCATACCTCCAGTTCCTGGGAATATAGTTTTTTACATGCATTAATTACTAAGCTTATTAACTATAACAAAGTTAAACATATTTTTCAGCTCTCAAGTTTATCCATCAGTACTGATCTAGGTGCTAAATATAGAACCATGGACAAAAGAGACAAAAATATACTTTCTCATAGAACATACCACCTCTTGAAACACACACACAGATGCATACACAAACATACATACTGATGTTAAATGAAGGAGTGACAAACTTTAGGGGTTCTACAGTGTGGTGAACAGACGTTAATGTACCTCCCATGACTCTTGCCTCCTGGTTTTTACACTGAAGTGTGGCAGAATATGACACCCAAAATATGTCTCTTTGGCATGAAGATTATTTTGAACTGATTAATTTAAAAAACAGCAGACACAGTAGAAGTTTTAAAAAAAGAGTACAAATTACCCTTTTGTAGGGAGTATTTATAATTATAAAAGAAATCTCCATTTGTAAGGATGTTTTCCTCTCTGGACCAGGAAGAAAAAGATGGTTCTAAATCACAACAGAATCTTATCAATGGGAAAGACCCTGGCTAAAATCTGCATAATAAACCTTTCTCTTGTTTATTTAATTTTCCAAATCACCTCCTTATAAACTGGCCTCCATCTCTCTCTTCCTTTTGTATTTAGTTGAAAATAGTATTTAAGTCTAAATTCTAAGCCATCTCTGAGAGTTTCACATTTTCCCCTGGATATTTCCTATGTATACATGAGGTATGTGTTAATAAACCTCTTTTTTTCTCTTGTTAATATGTCTTCAGTTAAAAGAGACTCAGAGAGAATTTGGAAGGGCAGAACAAAAATTATTTTTCATCTTTTATATCACCTTTTTATAACCCTCTCCCACTGAATGTGGGTAGGATGTGTGGCTTGCTTTTAACCAGTCCAATGCAGCAAATGTTATGGGATGTAAGTGATCACGTATGCACGGTTCCATAAGTGTGTAGGACTCATCTTGCTAGAGTCTCTGCTCCCCATCCAGTCTTTCCACTACTGGCTTTGAAGAATCAGGCTGCTAATGGGTTTGTGGACATACTACTCTAAAACAAGGAACTTGGCATGTTGAATATTTTAAGCTGAAGGAGTTTGAGAAACCAGCAGAAGCAGGAAGGTCACTCTGACCTTCTCTCACCTTTCTTCCCTGAAACGGGCCATAAAACCCTCATGTGAGAGGTGCACTCTCTTTACTTAGAGGACAAAAATTCCTTATTTCTGAAGAAAAAGTGACGTTGAGAGGGATCCTAACAAACAGTCCTTACTAAGTGTCCTCAGTTAGCTACACTTACCTCATATCCTCTGACCTATTTTATTTCTCCATGACTGTCCACACTTCATTAAACCCAGCATAAACCTATTCAGGTCTAAATGTTTCTTCAGGTCTTCATTTTCTTATAAAGGCTCCCATGTTATATAAAACATATTAACAGATCTGTATGCTTTTCTTCTACTAATCTGTCAATTTAATTTTCAGATTTAGCCAGGGATCCTAAGAGTAAAGAAATTTTTTAAAATTTCCCTATATTTCCATAAATCTAGTATCTTCAAGGCAAAGAATTTGCCAACAATCTCAAGAAACCTGGTAGCAGATCTTTCCACCATTGGGCCTCTGATGAGAACCCACTCCTGACTGAAACATTTACTGTAACTTTGTGAGACATTAAACAGAGGAGCCAGCTAAGCTGTGCTTGGACTCCTAACCTACAGAAACTTTAAGATAAGAAATGTGTGTTGTTTTATATAACTAATTTCATAGAACATTGTAATAAGCCAGAAAATGAACACAAACAGAATTATCTTGCTTTCAGATCATAGAAATAACTATTACTCTTTACAATAAAATACGAGAAAGTCATTTGTTGATAATTAGGTTGTCCTTCTGTGAAGAAATGTTTACAAAAGCATTGCATCATTGGGAAAAGCAATTGCTTTGTGTTAACGTTTGTTACACAATTTCTTGTGGCCTGTACTATCTGCTGGAATGAGCCAAGCACAGAGAACAAGCCTTGCCTTTACCAAATGAAATTATGTATAATCCAACCAATTCTGGTCCCATTTCTGCTCCACACTCAATAAACCAGGACAATAGTCCCATCTAAATAGCTTAAGTATAGTTGTGTTTAAGGCATATAGACCAATTTAGCAAGAGCTTTTACTAACCTCATCTGTCACAGTCCTCACACTAAATGAGAGCATAATTTTACAATGAGAAACCTGACATTAAGAGAACTTAAAAGCTAATATCATATCACTAAGTGGCAGAGGTGGGACTCAAGCTACCAAATGTCATCAGAAAGATAGGGCATTGCTCATTTCACTCTGTCATAGCTACCTATATAGGAAATTGACTGCTCTGCCCCCACAGTCTGCCCTGAGCCAACACAGCCTTTCAAAGCAGACTCTGAGCTGAGGCAGTTCCCTCCTCACTCCTTCTCAGAACCTTAAGCCAATATCAATGCTCTCCTTTCAATTAAAAAGGGAAAGAAAATGTTTCTTATTAACAAAAGAAAATGAACAAACTGTAGTATCACCTCCTTAGAGTAACTGATTAGTCAAAACCATTAGCTATGTTCCAAACACTAAGCTGGGTACTTGAAACAGAAAAATGAGTAACAATTACTTTTTCCCCACCCCTCCACTACACACCACTACCACCACCACCAGTTGCATTTAGTCTGAAAGACAGAGACGTACATTATTTCAATTGATATGTTGAATATTCAGTGTAAGACAATGATGGACAAGTGTCACCACCCATGGTTTTCAGAGAACTTTTCTGACAAAAGAAGCCTTAGTAAAGGTTTGCAAAGGCCAGCAAAGTTTCAATTATGTGTTCCAGGCAAAGAAAATTGGTACTCAGGTTATGGAAGCCAGAAACAATTTGCAGTATACAAGAATGCTCAGCAGTTGAGTGTTCACTATACATGAAACATGGGGCATGAAGTAACCAGAGAGTTAGTAATGAAATAAAATTGTAGCTTAAACTGCATGTGTGGCTGTCATGTGTCAGGCTCTATGGTAAGAATGATACTTACAGACAATAATTTAATTCTAAAACGAATGAGGTAACCACCATTACTATATTCATTTTTCATATGAGCAAACTGAAGCTAAAAGTGTTAAGTAATTCAACAGAGTAACTCAAGTTCCCACGGCTAATAATTGGCAGAGTTTTCATTTGAACCCATGTGATCCCAAACTCTTAACCAAATCCCAACTGTTCTTCTAAGCAGGAGGCAGGTCTGGAGAACATTGTAACTTCATTTAATAAATAGCCAGGGTCATAAAATTTTTTTTAAATAAAGGACCAGATCATAAATAGTTCAGGCTTTGTGAGCCATGTGGTTTCTGTTGCAACTACTCAGCTCTGTCGTGGTAGAGAGAAGGCAGCCATGGACAGTACATAAAGGAATAAACATGGCTATATGCCAATAAAAAACTTTATTTACAAAAACAGGCATCACAATTAATTTGTTCCATAGGCCATAATTTGATAATGCATAATGAATAAGAAACCATTAAAGGGTACTAAGCAAGGAATGGATGTGACTGGTTTTGAACAGCATTGCTCTAACATGGCCCATGCCAGAAACATCCTCGGGCCTTCTCAGTTTAGATGAAATGGTTGCTGGTCACAAGGGTTAGCAACTGCGTCTTTGTCTCCTCATACTTTCACTCCTCATGTATTTTTATCCTTTTATTTCACAAATATTTATTGAAGTCTCCCCATGATCCAGGCACTGGTTAGGCACTAGGGATATAAGAACAAACAAAAAGAAAATTACTTCTTTCATAATGCTTACATTCTAGTGGGAGGAACACACACACACATGTAAACATATAGAATGTGTGGGACTACATCAAACTAAAAAGCTTCTGCATGGCAAAAGGAAACATCAACAAAATGGAAAGGAAATCAACCATATGGGAAAACATATTTGCCAATGATACCTCGGACAAGGGTTTGATCTCCAAAATGTATAAAGAACTCACACAACTCCACACCAGGAAGACAAACAATCCAATTGCAAAATGGGCAAAGGGCCTGAACGCACACTTCTCCAAGGGAGACATATGCAGAGCCCAGAGGCACATGAAAGGATGCTCAGCATCACTAGCTATCAGAGAGATGTAAATGAAAACCACAGTGAGATGCCACTTCGTGCTGACCAGAATGGCCATCATAAACAAATCAACAAACAAGTCCTGGAGAGGATGTGGAGAAAAGGGAACTCCAGTACACTGTTGGTGGGAATGCAGACTGGTGCAGCCACTGTGGAAAACAGTATGGAATTTCCTCAAAAAAACTAAAAATGGAACTGCCTTTTGACCCAGCAATTTCACTGCTTGGATTATACCCTAACAAGCCTGAATAACCAATTCAAAAGAACTTATGTGCCTCAATGTTCATAACAGCATTATTTACCATAGCCAAGTGCTGGAAACAGCCTAAGTGCCCATCAGTAAATAAGTGGATCAAAAAACTGTGGTACATTTACAGGATGGAATACTACACAGCAGAAAGAAAGAAGGAGCTCCTACCCTTTGTGACAGCATGGATGAAACTGGAGAGCATTATGCTAAGTGAAATAAGCCAGGTGGTGAAAGACAAATACCATACAATCTCATCTATAAGTAGAACCTAATCAACAAAATAAACAAATGAGCAAAATAGAACCAGAGACTTGGAAATAAAGAACAAACTGACAGTGATCAGAGGGGAAAAGGGAGAGGAATAAGAGGAGAAAGAAGGGGGAGGGTCAAGCAAAGAACATGAACAGAGGACTCATGGGCATGGACAATGGGGGGATTGACTATGGGTTTCGGGGATCAGGGTAGTGTGAGCAATGGGGAAAAAGGCAGGACAACTGTAACTGAACAGCAATAAATAAAAAAATGAAATGGTTTTAGTCTCAGATATAATATTAAGTCTGGACCTAAATTAAACTAAGGTGTACCACTTTTAGTGCTATTGCTTGTTATAACATCAGAATTGCCATTATACACAGCTGTCCTGTTTCTTTTGAGTTGAAGTTACTATTTGAATGAATGTTCTGCTCAGAAATGAGAGTAACATTTTAACAGTGATTACATGTATCCCTAATGTTTTGTGAGGGCTATGTGTAAAAACTAAGTTGGTATTACAGTAGAGGAAAAACTAGAAATTACTGTTTGTTTTGAAGTTCATACATAGATTAAACTATAAATTTCTTGAGTTTGTACTAGGTAACTAATGTGAACTCTGTGTTCTTCAGAGTGCAGCTCAAGAATGAATACATTCTTAAAGAGCTCCTAAAAACACTGTTACATGTATAAAACAGTCAATAGATTCATACAATTATGTCAGTTTTGAAATAGAATAGATTTCTTGCCCACAGTTTTCTGTAATGTATTCTTTCAAGTAGAAAAGCGTATTCCAACTAGGTCTTGCATGTACAGTCTACTACATGACTTGTACTCTACAGGTTTCTGAATCTGAAAGTAAATATGTCTCAACCAGTTCAATGAAGTTGTCAATGAGGTTTTCATTCTAAAAAACTCTAGTGATATGTTTGAACATTCCTAAATGTAATACGTACCGATCGGTTTTCTGCAAACCCTTCAGCAGAGGTTATAATCCACCTATACAAATTCATCTCAGTATGTGATGACTATTTATGGCTTCTGACATCATAAAAACTATTAACTGAAAAACAAACAAAAAACCCAGATACAATATGTTAGTGTAGGGATTCACAACGATTCACCCTAAGATGCACCTCTTTGATTATTTGAGCTAAAAGCAAACAAAACCTTGTGGGCTCCAGAGAAACTCCTGCCCCAACCCCAAATACCTACAAGATTTTGAAATAGGGGTCTTGCCAGTAATAAGAGATTATCAAAGGTAATATTTTGAACTTATCTATAGGACAAGGTAAACTTCTAATGACAGCACCTGCTTTTATTGTCCTGCAATGAGCTTCTTCACCTCTAAAACCACCGGGGTGATCCTTAGTTCAGAATGTCATGCATACCTCATTTTCAGTTTCTCTCTGTGACTCTCTGATGTACATGGGATTTCTGATTCCCTCATGTATGTGGGGATCCCATACATATGTATGTAATTAAATGTGGTCATACTCTCTTGCTAATATGTTTCATGCCTATTTGATTATTAGACCAGCTGAAAGAACCTTAAGGTTAGAGAAAAGTTATTTTCTCTCCCACATTAGGTTATGATAACTGCTATGGAGAAAAGCAATTCAGCAATGGGTAGCGCCATGAGGGCCAATTTCATAGGAAGTAGTTAGGAATATCACCCTGATAAGGGGACATTTGAACAGATTTGAAGGAAATAAGAGAATGAGTCATAGATATTTTGAAGGCATAGCAAGTTTAAAACCCAGTAGAAGTGGTATGCCTGGACCACTTGAAAAATAGCAATAGTGTTAATGTGGGTGGATTTGAGTGAAGATGAGTGGTGTGTGATAGGAGATGAGGTCAGACAAATAGCTAAGGGTTAGATTAGAATAAGGAGATTAAAAGAAGGATGTTTAAAGAGTTTGTGGGGTTTTTAAAAGTTGTAACTTTCAGAGTTGGCCAAATTGGTATTGGGCAAAGTCTGTACTGGAATATACCATCTTAGTATTTATTGGTAGTCACAGGATCTTGAAGCAAGGTGGGAAGTGTACTGTTGTTTGGTACATGAATTGTTTCCCAAAAGAGCAGACTGTTTTTTCAGATCTATTACTTGCAAGCATTTCCTGAAGCAAAGAGGAAGCAAACTATTTATTGGTTTATAGCTTTATTTTTCCTGAGCATGGTTTTCCTGGAAAAAAAAAACAACAAAGTCATGTTTACAAAGATGATCTCAGTTCTTAGTCTAAATTGTTATGTTATGTCAAATTAGGTGGACACATGTCTCACATGTTTGAAAACCTATTGCACTGTAGTATATATGTTAATTTAAAAATGCAAAAAAAAAAAGACCCAATATTAATATTATACTGAGAACCTATGCTAGGTGTTTTTCATGCATCATCATATTTAGTCTTGACAACAACTCTATTTTCCAAAATTACAGATGAGAAAACTGAGCCTCAGAGGGTTACCATGACGAAGGGCATGTAATTAGAAAATGGTAGAGTCAGGATTAAAATCTTCCTACCTTTTCCCTCCAAAATCTATACACCAAACCACTGCAAAACATGCCTCCTATAAAATAAAGGGAAGTAGAATATGTCCTCCCAAACTATACCTCTTTGGCATAACGATTATTTTGAGTTGATTATTTTTAAGAAACAGCAGACACAGGAGAAGCTCTGAAAACTTAGTAGAAGTTACCATTTTCTAAAGAACATTTATATTTATAAGGGAAATCTCCATTGTAAGGATGTCTTTCTCTATGTACCAGGAAGAGGAGGATGATTAAATCTCTAAAAACACCTAAAAATGGAAAAGGCAGCAACTTAAATCTACATAGCAATCATACCCTTGCTTACCCTGCTTTGCCCGATAACCTCTCATAGCAGACCCCATTCCCCAACATCTTCTTTTGTCTTTAACTGAAGAAGGTGTTTAAGGTGGAGGTTTGGGTCATTTAATGGAATTACTCAATTTTCCTGTGTCTCTCCCATGTATAGAGGTGGTTTACATGTTATTAAATTTTCCCTTTTCTTCCCCTGTGTGTGGAGGGGTATTAACCAAGAATCCCTACTCCAATGATAGGAAGGGGTTGGATAATGGGCAACCATGAAAAACTGTCCACTACAGCATGTCTTAGCCATCCATAGTGGCTGAAAGCATAGGCACTAGAGTCAACAGAATCTGATCAAATATTGGATCCAGCATTTGTTAACCTTGTGACCTGACTTCTCTTCTTAATGGGAGTTGGACCAAAGAATTAAGCTTCAATGCCTGAATCATTAGATTTAATTCATTATTTTCTCTCTTACGTACCTGGAATGGAGCTAGCTATGTGCCCTCCATGGAAGAACTGAGAAAGTAGTCATTCAAATTTTTTTCTCCCTGGAGTTTATTTCTCTCACTGAAATTCCTATGGAAGTGGCCGCAGGTTAAAAAATATGGAAGTGGCTGCAGGCTGAAAAATAGTTTACCCTTTCTATGCCAATATTTTATCTTAATTTCTAAAGTGTGAGTAAAAATTGTACCTTGATCATATTTTTTAAAGAGAATTATGGAACTAAAACATATAAAACACTCAAACATCACAAAGCACAATAATAAATGTTAGTTATCAATATCACATTCATATTTGTGTTTTCCACTTCTTCCTGTAATATATGTACTCAGTTCAGGAATAAATATATGTATGCATACATAAAATTGAACAGTAGTGGTATGCAGAATAAATTAGAATGAAGACTGGAATCTGCTGAAGTAATAACACAAAAATAAGTAAAGAGGTTTTGAATCAGGGGGACTGCAGTGAAAATATAGGGGTCATAGGTTTCTGAAATGTTGCAGAGGTAGCTCCACAGGACTTGGATTCTGACAGGTGCGGGGAGTGGAGATAACTCAGAACTGTAAATTTAGGTTACTGAATGAATGGTGGTGTCATCACCCGTAGAATGGAGAAAGAAATCTAGGGAGAAATGATGAGCTGAGTTTTGGACATTTGGGTAATTAATATTATAAAAAATCTGAAAAAATAGATGTTTATTTAAAAAGACATTTTGTTAAACTGCAAAAATCCTCCAATCAATATTGCATTCAAAGCATTTAAAGAAGAGTGGCATATTGTGCTTTGGTTGAATGGTTGTGAATCACAGAAACAATTGTAACTACCTTAAGGAGAAGAAGAAGGAGGGAACAGGAATTTATTTTTGTAACATAGGGGACTACTGTTAAATTTATTGGGAAGAATCAAGTAGAGCCTCAGAAAGATATTATAAGTAGAAAGGAAAGCTATCAGGTACCCAGAAAGGACTCTGTCTCAGGGTCTTCTTTCTTGTTTTGCCTTCCTTATTCTCTACCTAAGGACCAGCCTTTTCTTCTGCTCAGGCCACATGCTGGGAGACGACCATGTAACTTGAAGGAGATATCTGTGTTCTGCCCATATCCTCTTCAACCCTGTTTTGTCCTTTTTGTGGAGCCCTTAACTTTGGTATGCTTTCCTTTCCAATAGTTAGCACCTGCAATTCTATTGAGACAACTTCCAAGGGGACATGGAGTCCTATTTGTTAAATGTAGCAGAAATGGAAGTGTCTGGGAATTTACATTTCCCCCTATCCCTAGGGTAGCCCTTAGCCAATAATAATGGCTATATGTATGCTTCCTTGTAGGTTATTCATCAGGAAACCTGTAAGGCATAACATATTTCAGGGTTCTGCTGCAGGATAAGACTGAGTTCACCCTACCCTCTGTGGTAATTTTCCTTCCTCCTTTTTCTTACCATTTCCATCAGTCCCTTACTGATTTTTCCTGTAAACACTTACTTAATGGTTTGTTTGCAGATATATCCTCATCTAAGGGTCTAGTTAGGGGAACCCAACTGTTATCGATTGAATTATGTCCTCTAAAAATATATATGTTGGAAATAATATCATTGCAGATGTAGTTAGTTAAGATGAGGTCATTATGATGGATGCTAATCCAATATGACTGATGTCCTTATAAAAAATGCAAATTTGAACATATACAGGCATACATGGAGGAAGATACACAGGGAGAAGATGACCATGTGATTGGAGGGATGCATCTACAAGTCAAGGAATGCCAAGGATTGATAACAAAACCTAGAAGGTAGAGAAGGCAAGGAAGTGTTCTTTCCTAGAGCCATCAAACAAGAACAGAATCTTGATTTCAGATTTCTGGCCTCCAAAATATAAGGGAATAAATTTATTTTGCTCTAAGGTACCCGGTTTTTAGTACTTTGTTATGCCACCCCTGGGAAACCAATTCACTAATCAATAACACCCCTGCTCTCAAGTTTTTATATCTCTTTTCTTTAAGATATCTGCATAGACTGACATGAGATTCTCTAAGCTCCTATTCCAATTCTCAGGGTATAGATTCTGATTAGATCACCAAGGTCCTTCAACTATATCTAGGGAATGGAGTAACATTGTACAAAAATCAATGTTGCCATTCAAATAGAAAAGGGGGACATTGTTTATCCCATGAAATGGAGAGGCATCCCCAAGTGGCAACTACAAAGAGGTTTCTCAGAATGGAATTTTCCAGTACTTTGTAGAGTCCTAATGCCAAGCTGGCATGTATCCAAAAGAACTGATGAAGGAGTTTGGTTACATTTTCAAATTCAGAAAATGTTCTAATTTTATAAGGTCTCAAAAATATGAGATTTGAAAAAGTCTCAAACTTGATTAGTGTTGCCATTTTGATTTCTTGATTTGACTTCTCAATGGCAACAATGCATGCTACAGAATAATAATAATTCAAAATGAACAACAAACCCTGCGGTGCAGTGAAACATGAAGTTGATTTATATCAAATGTTGTTTCACAGAGTTTGAAATATAATAAAAATAAATCTTACCAGTAGATCTATGAATTTACTTATCAGAGCAGTATTTTATCTTCCTGGAGTGACCAACCTATGACCCGGGTTGCATGCTGCCCAGTATGTGTGAATGCAGCCCAACACAAAATTGTAAATTTACTTACAATTTTTTTTTTTGCTCATCAGTTTTCATTAGAGTTTGTGTATTTAATTTGTGGCCCAAGACAACTCTTCTTCCAGTATGGCCCAGAGATGCAAAAAGTTTGGACACCACTGATAAGACAACTCTAAGAGGGAGAAGACATGAAGTTAAGGAAAGCTTTTTTTCCTCTTATGACTCAAACTGTAAGCACAACATTTTCACTATCTTAGCAGCAGCCAATTTGAACCTGATTCAAAATTGATTGTTATCAAGCAGTTACTACTATATATGCATTTATTAATGGACAGGCACTGAGTCTAATTCTAATTTTTCCTCTACCTCCAATACTAATCTAGTTATGCAATGTGATTATCAGCAACTATGAACATATGTGCAATGAGACAAAATATAATTTGCTTATTTCAATATCCATTCAACTTTTCTTTTTAAATAACATTTATTTTCTCTTTTAGGGTGGAAGAATTTTAAAGAAAAGAACCTGGCTAATTGAGGTTTCTTCTTGAATAGAAGTACTGGCTTTCTAATACATTGGCTAAACTCTTGACTATCACCATCAGTTGTCCAGCAGCAGACCCTGCAATGAGGATTCTGATGCAACTGTTGTATGAAGGATGGATTCCTGGGCAGTCTGGCTAAAGAGGAGGATGTATGGCAGGGAATGGTAAGAAAGCAAGCAAGGGTGTAACTTTAGGCCAAGTCCCAACTTCAAACTGATTCTGAATAACTTATACCTCAGAATTTGTGTTATTTCTGGGCCAGTAACTGGTTTTTCTTACTCTGCACCATCAATCTTTGGATAAGGGTCACCCAGTGCTCTTGTCTAAATGTTTGAGTTCACAAAAAATTCATATCTGGAAAACCTAATTTCCAAGATGGTGGTACTAAGAAGCCTTTGGGAGATGAACCAAGACCTTCACCATGGTGAAACTCTAATGAATGCAATTAATATCCTTATAACAGAGACCCCACAAACCTCTCTTGTCCTTTCTGTCATGTGAAGGTACAAGAACCCTGAAACCCAGAAGAAAGCTCACACTTGACTACACTGCCACTCTGATCTCAGATTTCCAGCCTCCAGAACTATGAGAAATAAATTTCTGTTATTTATAAGCCACCAGTCTATAGTATTTTGATATTTTATTGTAGCAGAGTGAAGAGAATAAGATGAGGGTGGGGAGTATGTGAACTCCTAGGCACTTCCAGTTTTCCACTGTTGTGACAGCAGAGGGGATTTTAACACCCAATTGACTTCAATGGCAAGATCTTCCAGATAGGGAAACAGCCTAAAACAACACTCTAGATCAAATGGGTTTAATAGATAACTACAGAGCTTTTCAGCCCAAATTTGCAAAATATACATTCTTTTCAAGTGCACATGGAACAGTGTGTAAGCTAGACCACATTTGAGGACAGAAATTAAGCCTCAATAAATTCAAGAAAATTGAAAACATATCAAGCATCTTCTCTGACTACAATATTTTGAAACTAGAAATCAATCACAAGAAGAACATGAAAGAACATACAAAGACGTGGAAGCTAAATAACATGTTCTTAAACAATGAATGGGTCAACAACAAGATCAAGGAGTTAATCTAATGATAACTTGAAACAAATAAAAATGAGAAGACAATAACCTAAAATCTGTGGGACAGGGAAAGTAATCCTAAGAAGAAAATTCATAGCATTTATAGGCATATCATAATAAAGAAAGAAACAAACACAAAAAAACTCAAATAAATAATTTAATTTTACACTTAAAGTAACTTGAAAAAGAATGACTAACAAAGCCCAAAGTCAGTAGAAGGAAGGAAACAATAAAGATCAGGGCAGAAATAAATGAAATAGAGTCTAAAAAAGTGATACAAAAGATCACTGAATCCAAGAACTGGTTATTTTAAAAGAAAAATAAGATTGCCAAACCACTGACCAGACTCATCAAGAAAAAAGAGAGAGGATCCAAATAAATAAAATCAGAAACGAAAGAGGAGAAACAACAACTAATAACAAAGTAATACAAAGGATTGTAAGAAAACATTATGAACAACTATATGCCAACAAAGTGGGCAACCTAAGTGAAATAGATAAATTTCTAGAAACAAATAATCTTCCAATAGGTAATTAGGAATAATCAGATAATCTAAATAGACAGATTAGTGAAATTGAAACAATAATAAAAAAACTCCTAACAAACAAAAGCCCTGGACCAGATGGTTTCACAGGTGAATTTTACCAAACATTCTGAGAAGAAATAACACCTCTCCTTCTCAAACTATTTCAAAAAATTCAAGAGGAGGGAAGACTTCAAAGCTCATTTTAGGAGGCCAGCAAATCCTAATTCCAAAACCAGATAAAGACACTACAAAAAAAGAAAATAATAGGCCAATATCCCTGAAGAACATAGATGCTGAAATCCTCAACAAAATATTAGCAAACCATATGCAGCAATACATCAACAAGTTCATATGCCACTATCAAGTGAGATTAATTCCAGAAGGGCAAGGCTGGTACAACATTCACAAATTGATAATATGATATACCACATAAACAAAATGAAGGATTAAAAGCCACATGATTATATTGATAGATGAAGAAAAAGCTTTCGATAAAATCCAGCACCTATTTATGATAAAAAATTTCAGCAAAGTGGGAATAGAGGGAACATACCTAAACACAGTGAAGACCATATATGACAAACCCATTACCAGTATAATACTCAATGGGCAAAACCTAAACGCATTCCCCTTGATATCAAGAACAAAACAAGGCTGCCTGTTTTTACTTCTCTAATTCAACATAGTACTGAAAGTCTTAGCCATAGCAATCAGAGAAGAAGAAGAAATAAAAGACATTCAAATTGGAAAGGAAGAAGTAAAGCTGTCTTTATTCACAGCTGACATGATACTATACAAAGAGAACCCTAAAGATTCCAAGAAACTACTAAAACTGATAAAAGTCTTCAGTAAAGTAGCAGAACACAAAATTAATATCCAAAAATCAGTTGCATTTTTATATGCCAATAATGAACTATCAAAAAGAGAAACTAAGAAAACAATCCCATTCACAATTGCTTCAAAAAATAATAAAATATCTAGGATTAAATATAACCAAGGATGTAAATGACCTATACTTGGATAATTATAAGACACCAAGGAAAGAAACTGAAGAAGATACAAAGAAGTGGAAGCACATACCATATTCATGGATAGGAAGAATTAGCATCATTAAAATGTCCATATTACCCAAAGCAATCTATAGCTTCAGTGCAATCCTTGTTAGGTTACCAATGACTTATTTCATAGAACCAGAACAAATTTTTCAAAAATTTATGTGAAACCACAAAAGACCCCAAATAGCAACAGTGTTCCTGAGAAAGAACAACAAAGTTGGAGGAATCATGCTACCTAATATCAAACTATACTATAAGACCATAGTAATCAAGATGGCATGGTACTGTCATAAAAACAAACACATAGAACAATGAAACAGAATAAAGAGCCCAGAAATAAACCCACACCTTTATAGTCAATTAATATTCGATAGAGGAAGCAAGCACATGCAATGGGCTAAAGGTAGTTTATTCAATAGTGATGTTGGGAAAATTGGACAGATACATGCAGAACAATGTAACTAGACCCCCTTCTTACACCAAACAGAAGAATAAATTCAAAATGGATTAAAGACTTAAACATTAGACCTGGAACCATAAAAATCATACCAGGAAACTTAGGCAGTAAAACCTTGGACATTGTTTGTGGCAAGATTTTATCTGATATATCTGCTTAGGCTAGGGAAACAAAACTATATATTATTTTTTACAGCAAAGGAAAGTATCAACAGGATAAAAAGACAACCCAGTAAATGGGAGAACATATTCATTGATACATCTAATAAGGGGTTAATATCCAAAACTTATAAAGACTTATAAACCTCAACACCAAAAAAACAAACAATCCAATTTAAAAAATGGACAAAGGACCTTAACAGACATTTCTCCAAAGAGGACATAAAGATGACCAATAGGTATATGAAAAGATGCTCAACATCAATAATCATCAGATATTGCAAATTAAAACCACAATGAAATATCACCTCATATCGGTCAGAATGGTTGTCATTAAAACTCAAAAAACAGTAAGTGTTGTTGAGGATATGGAGAAAGGGAACCCCTTTTGAATTGTTGGTGGGGATGCAGATTCATGCAGTCACTGTGGAAAGCAGTACGAAGATACCTCAAAAATTAAAAATGGAACTGCCTTTGATTGAGCCATTACACTTCTGGGAATTTATCCAAAGAAACCCAAAACATTAATTCCAAAATACGTAAGCACCCCTATATTCACTGCAGTGTTATTTACAATCACCAAGATATGAAACCAGCCAAAGGGTCCATCAGTAGATAAGTGGATAAAAGAACTATGGAATATTTACATAATGAAATGCTACTTAGCTGTAAAAAAGAAAATTTCCCCCTTTGCAACAACATGGATGGACTTGGAACATTATGCTAAGTGAGATAAGCCAGTCAAAGACAAATACCATATGATTTCACTCATATGTGGAATCTAATGAACAAACTGAACTAACAAGCAAAACAGAGACAGACTCGTACACAAGAGAGTAAGCTGACAGTTCTGGGGGTTAGGGTGGGGGTGAACTGGTGGAGGGATGGAGCAATAAGGAAAAAGGACTCAGGGACATAGACAACAGTGTGGTGATTGAAGTGAAGGGGAGGTAGAAGGCAGATAAATGGTAATGGAAAAAAGAAAATAAAAAAATTAAAAATTAAAGATCTTCAACATGCACACCTAAGATAAAGTCTGAAGCTAATAATTAAATGTATCTTCCTCCCAAACGACACACATTAACTTTATTTACACTTTCGTCTTGATTTACATATAATTGTTTCCTTGTGTTTTAATTCTACTTTTAAGAAAAAATCCAGTCGATCTTACTATTATTGTCTTATACAGTCAATGTTGATTCATGTTTACCTGCTTTTATTGTTCTTTATATTTCAGACCCTTCATCTGGAAAGTTTTTTCCTCAGCCTGAACCTTTTAGAATTTTCTTTAGAGAGACACTATTAAAGGCTAATTCTGTTTTAGTCTTAAGAATTTTTTTTATATTTCTCACACTTTTGAAGCATAGTTTTACTCAGTATCGAGTACTAGGATGTTAATTATTTTTTAAGATTTTATTTATTTTTATAGAGGGGGGAAAGGAGAGAAAAAAAGAGGGAGAGAAACATTGATATGAGAGACAGAAACATCGTTTGGTTGCCTCCAGTGCATACTCCAACTGAGGACTGAACCCACAACCCAGGCATGCATCCTGACCAGAAATCAAACTGGCAACCTTTCACTTTGTGGAGCTATGCTGAGCCAACTGAGCCACACTGGTCAGGACTAGGTTGGTAATTATTTTATTTCATTACATTGGAATAATACTTTCTCCATCTCTGACTTATGGAAGTCTGCTCTTACAAAGTCACGAGCAGACTAATTGTTATTTTTTGGAAGATAATATATTTCCTTCTCATCAAATATTCTTCTCCCTAGAGCTGATTTTAAGATTCTCATCTTTGGTATTTTATAATTTCACAATGCTCTAAATGTGTATTTCTTTTTATATATAGTATTTGTAATTTGCTGGAATTCTTTCTTCTGTTGATTTTTGAATTTAAATGATTGTGGAAAACTAACAGCCATTTTCTCATTAGATATAAACTCTACCTTATTCATTATCTTTCCTCTACTTCTTAAATCTTGATTAGAAGTCTTGGGAATGACATAGAGGAATGGAGGCATGGGAGGTCCCCTTCCTCTCTTTTGAAGTTTCAACAATTTGAACAGTTATAATTCAACAAAGGGTTCCCTGCCATATGCCAAAAACATCTGAGAAATCTTCACATTGAAACATCTGAAGGTGGGCAAATGGGAGCAAACTGGGGAGGTGGGAAGAAAGAAGAGCTGAGAGAGTATTAAGGACATAGTCCAGAGCTCACAGCCTGGCATTTACCTCAGGTCTCAGCCCAGAGAGAAGAGGAATCAGGTTGCCACTGGCATTCCTTTCAACCAGGAGAAGCAGCAAGATATTTTGAGCACTCCTGCAGGAGTGATCAGTACATGCTACTACTGAACCCAGTGACAAGGGCAGGGATGAAGCACAGAAGTACAGCCATGGGGGTCTGGCAATTGCCATTCCAGACAGAGAAACAAAGCCATGGGGCTTGGTTGAGTCCTTTCAGCCTCCCAGTGTGCACCCTCACACTCCCAGAGCTAGCAGGCAACCCCAGAAGATGTAGTAGTGAGTATTGGGTTGCAGAGCACATTACATGCAAACTTGAGAACTAATGCTACAGAAACATTTTTTTCCCTGAGTGACAAGTTCACTCTGTGACTAATCCCAGGGTCCTGCGAAGATACAGAGGAGAAGTCACTGGGAAAACAAAGCAACAAAGGCAATGGCCAGCATACACCTGCTCATCCCAAACCCACCCATCACAGCTCTACTGTAGGCTGTGTCTGGTTGCAGGAGACAACAATGGGATAGCATGAATTTGGAACCCCCTTATCCATCATATTCCCCTGTGGGGTTTGTCCCCTAAGATTGAGGCAACCTGAACACAGAGGAAATGCTCTCCTGCTCAGGGGAGACAGGACATTTTCCCCCACCCAGAAGAGATCTGAAAAGACAAAGCAGTGCAAGAAAACTAAAAAAAACTACTAGAGAAGTGTTACTTATACATAGATACCTAAAGATAAGGAATCTATAAAATACCATGCATAAACAAAGTAAAGAGGCAGTTCAGAAAGAAAAGTTTTAAATCTCAAAACAACAACAACAACAACAACAACAACAACTTAAGGACATGGAAATGTGATTTGAGTGACAGAACTTAAGATCTCAGTTCTGAAAAAAAGAACTGAATGAGTTATAAGAAAACACAGGTGGTTTAATGAACTCAGAAATAATATCAGCAAACAAAACAAGTACTTTACCAAAGAGATTGAAACTTTGAAAAAGAACCAAATAGAACTTTTAGAGATGAAGAATTTATTAAAAGAGATAACGAGTAAACTGGCAAGCTTAAGAAGTAGAGCTGACCACATGGAAAAAAAAAGAATTAGTGATATCAAAACTAGAAATATAGAAATGATGCATAAGGAAGAAGAGAGAGGGCTGAGCATAAGAAATGAAAAGAACCCACAAGAACTATCTGAACTTCATCAGAAAGAGCAATATAAGAATAGTAGGCACACCAGAAAGAGAAGGGAATGAAAATCCTATTCAAACAAATAGTTGATGAGAACTTCCCACACCTATGGAAAGAGCTAGATTTTCGAATCCAAAAAACAAAAGAACACTTAATTACCTAAATCCAAAAAGGCCTTCTCCAAGGCACATTTTATTAAAATTGTCAAATTTAAAAACAAAGAAAGACTTCTCAGGCAGCACCAGGGACTTATAATGGATCTCCCAACAGAAACCCTGAAAGCTAGAAGAGAGTAAAAAAAAATATTTTACCTACTAAAAGAGATAAATTACCAACCAAGAATACTATATCCAATAAAGTTATCCTTTAGATATGAAGGAGAAATAAAAAATTTGCAGACATACAGAAGCTAAGAGAACTTAACCACCAGAAGACATCCATTGCAGGAAATACTAAAGGGGGTTATTCTACCTGAAACAAAAAATAAAAGATCACAAAACTGAGTAAGATCACCAACAAGTTGATAGAAGCAGGGTATAACAGTGTTTTTTAAAAAATAATAGGGTACTATAAACTTAATAAAGGTTAAAGGGGGTACTATTATTAAAAAAGAGGAAGAAGACAATACCTACTGCAATTTAGAAGTGAACTTAGAGTGAATAGGAATAATTTGTGACAATAAAAGCATAAAAGGGGAGGGGGACATAACTCTGAATTTGCAAAGGGGGATTAAAAATTACATGGTTATTATCAACAAGACAAGTAATAACAAGTGTTGGAGAGGTTGTGGAGAAAAGGCAACCCTCATTTACTGCAGGTAGAAATGTAAACTGGTATAGTCACAATGGAAAACAGTGTGGATTCGCCTCAAAAAATTAAGTGTAGAGTTACCATACAACCCAGCAACCCCTGTCCTGGGTACCTGCCTGAAAAAATTGAAAACATTTGTTCACAAAGACATATGCTTCTCTATATTCATTGCAGTATTATTCACAGTGGCCAAGACATAGAAACAACCAAAGTGTCCTTCGATAGACGATTGGATAAAGAAGATGGTGTCCATATACAGAGAGGGCAAAAAGAAGTTTATATTTGTGGTATGGAAAATAATACAATAATTAATATATAATAGCAAGAATAAAGTCTGTGTTTTGTGTACTCACAACTGTAAACAAAACTGTTGCCCCATGCTGTATACATTGGACTACTACTCAACCATAAGAAAAGAAATACTGCCACTTATGACAACATGGATGGATCTTGAGAATATCATGCTAAGTGAAATAAGTTAGAACATGCTAAGAACCATATGATTTCACTTACATTCGGGATATAAAACTGAAAGCAACAAGTGAACAAACAAGAAAAAAACCAACTTTATGGTGGTTACCAGAGAGAAAGGGGGGTGAGATGTAGTAATGGTTAAAGAGGATAAAATATATGATGACGGAAAAAGATTTTACTTTGGGTGGTGGGCACACAATGCAATATACAGATCGTGCACCATAGACTTGTGCACTTGAAACCTATATAATTTTATTAAGCAATTTCACCCCAATAAATTTAATTAAAATAAAATAAAATGAAAAATTTATCTTTTATTTCACTAATATGTATTTTGTTTTTATTTCTCTTCTCTTTGTGTTTTATTCTGAAATGTGCCTTTTGAATAATTGACTGTTTCACTAATTCGATCTTCACTTATGTTTAATTAGCTAATGTATTATTTATTTATTTATTTATTTATTTATTTATTTATTTATTTTCTAGAGAAAGGGGAAGAGAGGGCAAAAGAGAGGGAGAGAAACACTGATGTAAGAGAGAAATGTATATCAGTTGCCTCTCATATGCACCAGGGACCAAACGTGCAACCTAGGCATATGCCCTGACTGGGAATCAAACTGCTGACCTTTTGCTTTGTGGAGTGACACCCAACCAACTGAACACAACCTGTGAGGGCCATCCATTTAGTTTTAAATTTTAATTATTATACTTTAATTAAATATGTTTGGCCACATTTTATAGGTTTTAGTATCCTACAGATTATTTCAAGTTTGTGTTACATTATACATCTTCTATATAGCATTTTTAAATTTGCTTTTGATAAGTATAATATCTGAAGCGCTGGGGGAGAATAAAGTTTTGTCATCTGTTTCTTTCTACTCACTCTTATGCATTGTGACTTAATTTGTGTTTTTGTGTGTGTTTGTCATTGGCTATTACCTATTTATTTATTCAGTAATTTACTAGAAGCTGCTCATTTTGGGGGGAATTTATTTGCAAGAGCTCTTTGATACCTAGCATGGATACTATTCACACAGAAATAATTTGCATCTACTTCTACTCAACATGGGGACATTATCAGTCCTCAACCATTTAAATCTAAATCCTTAAAGCTTTTTTGACCATCTAAATTATGTAGGTTGCAAATCATAAAAGGCCTGACTTGTGGTTACAATTTTTCAGGGGTGTTTCACACACTTCTTTATTCAGTGCCAGTTCAATGGGGGCAAAAGACTGGGACAGATTTACTTCTCATTCAGATTTTATTAAATGTGAGATGGTGTTGTTTTTTGAGACCACTAGTTAATGGAGTAGAGGTCTCATCATACTTTTACACTTGGAAAGATCCTGGAATTTATCTTTCTCCTCAAACCTTACCAGGATATAGTTTGCCAGATTTGGGTAATGATCTCATGGTAATTGCTGAATCTGGAGCACATTAGTATCTCTCCTGTAAAATATATGTCATGATCACTAACATCTGATAAGACTTCTTTAAATCTGGGACTAAATTTTTAAAAAAATCAATCGACTGATAATATGTCACCCCTTACATAAGAATAAAAGTGGGATCTACACATTTAGAAAATTAACCACTATTAAAAACATGCATTGTAGCACTTGTGTTGCACAAAATTAAACTGGAGGATTTGATAGTTTTCTCTAAATTTTGCATCCCAGTTAAGAACAACTTTTAGCATTCCGTTGAGTCAATTAAGAAGACAAGGAACATACCAAACAAACCTAATTATTTCCCACATCTCTTCTTGCTCCTGAGTGCCACTTCCTGGGTTCTGAGATGAGAAGTCCTTTGATGCTATCTAACAGCTGTCTCGGGAGCAATGAATATGGTAAGAGTGCCACAAAATCACCTTTTCAGTTGTATTATTCTGAATATGAGGTCTGAAGTTAGAGGAAAGCAACATCATAATAATTTTCAGATGAGAGTGCAATTGTGTGAAGACAAGAAAGTTCCAAAGATGAACGGTATCATATAACAACCATAACGGAATCATTTCATAATAAATATTGAGTTTAGTTCTTTGTGCCAATTATTTACAGTTGTCCATAGTTATGAAATTCCCAAAAGTATGAAATAGCATAAAAATTAACAGACTCTTGAGCATGCAACCAGGTTGGGTGAGGCAAAAATCACCTGCCATCTGGAGATAATATGCTGAAAGCAAATATCTTTATTGCCTCACGTTCAGAACAGACAAGGCTTTAATGGCATTTTATTTTGTCTTCTGAGCTACCAGTATTTCCTCCCTCTTAAGCATAACATTTCTTAATAAATAAGTAAGCAAAATAAACATATACATATATAATCATACTAAAAATGAAAGATTATAACATTATTTGAAAATTTAAACTTTAGCTTTTAATCTTTGTAAACATATTAGAAAGTACTTTTTTCTATATTGACAAATATGTATACATATATTTGAGAATATATAAATTAAAACTATTATTTTTGACAAATTATTTTTTCCTCTTTTTCTCTATTCACTTTGAAATCTTTAAAAATTTTCTAAGTATTTTTATCCACTCATCTACTGATGGGCACTTGGGTTTATTCCAAATTTTATTGTAATCTTATTGTTATTGTAATTAATTCTTCAATGAACATAGAGATGCATATATTCTTTTGAACCAGTGTTTCAGATTTCTTTGGATATATTCTCAGAAGTGGAATCACTAAGTAATGAGGCAGTTCCATTTTTAATTTTTTGAGGAAATTCCATACTGTTTTCCACAGTGACTGCACCAGTCTGCATTCCCACCAACAGTGCACTAGGGTTCTGTTTTCTCCACATCCTCGTCAGCACATGTTTGTTGCTTTATTAATGATAGCCATTCTGAACACAGAATGCAATGTATAGATGACATATTAGGGAATTACATAATTTTATTAACCAATGTCATCCTAAATAATTGAATAAAAATAAAAAAATCTAGGTAACTTCAGATTATTAATTAATTACATGAGTATAAAATTTATAGAAAAACTTAAAAGGTAACTGCAAGACCCTTAATGAGTTGTAAATTAATTAAATATATACATTTAATCACTGTTGTATTAAAAAATAACTTCTCAGAAAAGGATAGAATAATGAAATTTTACTCACATAATGCAAGTGGAGTAATTCTGGGGTTTATGTATTTTGAAACATTGGCTGGAGTTCACAAGAACAAAAAAATCAGAAGGATATTAGTTATTATAATTCTTTTTTTCTTGAATATTTTTTATTGTTGTTCAAGTACAGTTTTCTCCATTTCCCCCCACCACTCTCCCCTGCCACCCACATCCCCACCCTCAGTCTTACCCTAGTTATTTTACTTCAATTTAGTTAAGATTCTCTTTTTATACTTACACATTCTGAAAATTTTTGTGTCAGTAATGATCATTTTCTGACCTATAAATATATGAAAGTCCCAGTTATTTAGACTATTTTGTATGACAATAAAATGAAGTATTTTATATACTTAACATCATATTCTACACTGAGATAAAATTACAAAGAACACATCTAGCTTTTAAAATTAAATAATTTTTAAATTAAGATGTTTTAGATAAGTTTAAGTTTTACAGCAAATCTGAAGGGAAAATAGAGATTTTCCATATACCCCTTGCCCTATACGTGCATAGTATCCCCATTGTCAACATTCTGCACCAAAGTGATACATTTGTTATAATTAATAAACCTACATCATAATCACCCAAGTTTATAATTCATGCTAAGGTTAATTTTTGATGTTGTATATTATATGGGTTTGGAAAAATGTATAATGATATGTATCCACTATTATAAGATCATACAGAGTAGTTTCACTACCTTAAAAAATCTTCTTTGCTTCACCTATTTATCACCTCAGCCCCTGGCAACCACTAATCCTTTTATTCTGTCTATATTTTGACTTTTCCAGAATAGAATTATGCAGTATGTAGCCTTTTAAAATAAATTTCTTTCACTCAGTAATATGCATTTAAGTAATATCCATGTCTTTTCATGTCATGATAGCTCATTTCTTTTTACTGCTGAATAATGTTTCATTACCTGGACATATCGCAATTTATACATTCAATCATTGAAGGATATCTTGATTGCTTCTAAATGATAAATAAAGCTGCTACAAATGAGCATGTGCTAGTTTTTGTTTGGCATAAGGTTTTAACTCTTCTTGAGTAAATACTAAGGAGTATGATTACTAGATTGTATGGTAAGAGTATGTTTAGTTTTATAGGAGACCTCCAGGTTGTCTTCCAAAGTGGCTGTACTGTTTTGCATTCCCACCAGCAATCTACAACAGTTCCTGTTGCTCCACCAATATTTGGTGTTGTCACTGTTCTGAATTTTCACCATTCTAATAGGTGTGTAGTAGAATAAGCAAAAAGAAAACAAAAGGACTCATGAACATGAACAACAGTTTGGTGATTTCTGGGGGAGGGGTGTATAAGTGGACTAACTAGCAATGGAAAATAATACAATAAAGATTAAAACAAAAATCTTATTGTTGTTTTGATTTCCATATCCCTGATGACATATGATATGGAACAAATTTTCATACCCTTATTTGCCATCTGTATATCGTCTTTGGTGTGGTGTCTGTTAAGATCTTTGGTCCATTTTTTAAATCAGGTTGTTTGTTTTCTCATTGTTGAGTTTTAAGGATTCTTTGCACAATTTTTTAAAAATGTTTTTAACTTATTTAAACTAAAAAAAAAAACAAGTTCACTTATTTCTGCTATTCCACACCCATTTTTGTAGATTTCTTTATCAAGTTTAGGATTTTGTAGCTATTTTTCAAAACAAAGTAGTTTAACTTCAATATGAGTTACCATAACTCAAATTAACAAGTAAATTTTTATAATTTTGCCACATTTACATATTTGACATAATTTTATAATTCTCCATGTATTACATATTATTAAAATTATTCCGATTTCGCTTAACTTTCTTCATTTAGAATATTTTCTTAAAATTGGTCTGATACCAATGTTCATTCCTTTCTTATCTTAGTAACCTAAAGGTCAGCCCTTACCAAAAACTTAATGGTTTTCTTTTGAGCACATCTTCACATCTTCATTTTTATTTCATCTTTTTTGTGTATGAGTTCTTGAGACCATTTATTCTAAATGTATATAAGCTAAGTCCCTAAGACTAATTAGATATGTGCTCCATTAAATATGATAAATTTAACAATTTTGTTCATTTTCCCCCAGATTAGACAATTTAGTCTCACAAAATTACATAACTAAGGAGGTGAATCCAAAGGTGCTCCACCCAGATCTCCTTCATTGAACGACTTGCCCCAGCTGCTGAGAGTGATCTAAGCAAGAAGCCTTCAAATATCAAAGATATATTAGCTGCAGGAGTCATAAAGTTACCCCCACTACCCTGGTCCATGTGGAGATGTAAATGTACAGTATCTCTACCTCCACAGGGAACAACTCCGAAGGGCTATTTTTATTCCAGAGTTCCCCATTGGGCTGCCCATAAGGCATTTGTAGGGCCTGCATTACAGTTTGAACTTCTCCCTCTGCCCTGGTTTACTTGATCACCCTACCTCCCACAGGTATTGATCCCTTCATAACCATTCCACTTGCTAAACTCTATCTCTGGGTCTGTGTTCAAAAGAACCCAAACTGTGACAGTAAGTAAGTAAATACTTCTCATTTGAGAATATTATTTATATCCCTAGAGGTAGTTCCATATTTTACTATATTCCAGCAAATTAGTTACTATGCCCAGAACACACAACTTTTTCTCTAACATCACAGAATAAGATAGCATATTTTCATATTAGCTGAACATATTTTCCATTTCTTCATCTCAAGATGGATCTCTCTGTTTGAACTAGATGTTCTCCTGGTGCATACACATGACCAGTTCCTACAACCAATTACCCATAATTTTTCAAAGGTATTTAAAACAAAAGGATGCTCTATGTCTAGAACATCTCTGTTCACAAAGAATTGCAAATAAACATTTATAGACACAGACCAACATGTGAAATATTTCTGGGCACATTATATAATTTTAGCTAAAAGGAAAATCAAAATGAGGTATAAAGTTCTTGCCAATTTAACATAAAATACCTTCCTACATCCAAAAGAAATAAATAATTTCCCAGTCTATCTTTGCTAGGGGCTTTGGTCATCTCTCAGTAACATAATTTAATATACTGACCAAAAGCCTATGATATCAAACCCAACTCACTTTTATTCCAGTCCTATGACATATTTATGACATCAAAAGACCTTTCCAGGTACTTATAGCAGGGTCAGAAGTGGGAACATTCACTCTAATTGCCCAATCCATGGGGATATGTAGTTCTCTGACTCCAAATTTCCTCTCCAAGTTTCCATATCACTCTAGGTTGGTATTGCTTGATTCGGAGCTGCTCTTGCTTCACTTTGGCAGGTTTTCATGAGTTGATCCACCTTGGTAGGACTGCCACATACTTAAGGAAAAGGCATACAACACATTTATTATGTCAATGTTTTATTTTAAATTTGATACAAGAGACTCGGCCTCTAAATCAACCAAGTAAAAGATATTTAAAGATATTTTAAAAGATATTAAATAGATATTTTAAAAGATATTAAAAATATCTTTTTAAAAAATATTAAAAGATATTTAAACTGGTGCCTGAAAGATAGCTGGCTAGATTAGTGAATAACATCACCATTTTTTAAAGTTTCATTCAGTTCTATCAAACTTGTCCCTGAGCATATTATCAGGAATAATTATTACTTCCCTGAAGTAGTTTGGGAATCACTGCATACCAAGTTTCAGACTTTTTTTTTCCTTTTTCATCATGAATCCAAATTCTCCTGTTGATCAACATCCAACTCAATACTTCCTTTGGAGATGAAAATGATATTTCAAGGTGGAGGTAGGAGATAAGAATGGAGAACTATGATCCAGGGAGTGCTTACACAAAAATATAGAAGGAGGTGGTATGCAATGTAGAAGTCAGGATGATATCTGCTTAAATTAGGGGTGTATTGCTTACTAGAGACACATGTGGGTAGGATTCTAAAGATAAACAGTTACATGGAACATTCACCTTTTCTAAAGTGGATAACCGAAGCTCTCTTTTTCCCCATTTTATTGATTATTAACTGTGTGGGAGCATTTTATTCATGTACTTTTTAGGCCACAGTAAACCAGGGAACCTATGATGTAGTGGTTTTCTGGTCTCTTATGTCTTTGTACCAAAAAGGGGCAGCTGTTTCAGCAACTGCAGGTCTCTGATATATTTGTGATTACAATAAAGATATTGACGTACCAAAACATCAGTGAAGTAGAAAGTAAGTGGAGCTATTTTATCAGTTGCAGTTAAGCAGGGTGCAGTTTTTGCACAATCTCTTGCTCCAAAGGGAGAAGGGAATGACAGAGTACTTTTAAATATTCCAATTGATCATAGAAAAAATATTAATGACATTGGAAAAATTCAAGACTAATGAACACATTACTAAATTTTATCCATTTTCTACCTCTAAACTTGTACTGTTTAGAAAACAATACGGTAACCACAAGTCACATACAGCTATTTGAAATTAAACTACTTAAATTTTTTTTATCATTTCTATTGTTATTCTATTACAGTTGTCCCAATTTTTCCCTCTTTGCCCTCATCCACCCAGGTTTCTCAGCTAAACTAACCAAATTTCAAGTGCTTTATAGACTCATTTGGCTAGTTTCTACCATATTGGAGAGCACAGATCTAGAGAATATTTTCATCACTGCAACAAGTTCTATTGGAAAACATTGCTCTAAATGGTAAGAACATGTCTCCAAAAAGTCCCGAATAATGTGCCCATGACTGAATATCTTATGTCTATATGTACACACGTAGAAGGTATATGTATATGTACATACATATGCAAAGTCTATACAACATGATATTTTAATTAAAACAAATAGTCCACACATGATTATGATAATACACTGTTTTAATATATTTCCTTCAACTTGAATATATAATTATATGCACTCATGTTTTTATATGCTACTTTGTATTTTCTGTTCTACTTAACATATCACACATTTGTTTGTGTTTCTACATAATCTTATTTATCATTTTAATGTCTGCATACTATTCCATCATTTTGATATATCATAATTTTTTAAGCCATTTTTCTAGTGTTGGACATGCTCTTAGTGGTTATTCCTTTTTTTAACCTGATTAAGATTACAAGACACTTTCTGTCTGTTTGTAACTAAATTGTCTATTCACATATGTTTTATGAGAGACATTCTATTTAGAGCCTCTATAGCACACAGAATATAAAACTGTCTCTAATTTAATCCAACAACACTCAAAACAGGAGTTTATAGAAGGCAGTGGATTTAATGGTTATGTAGAATGTGTGCCTTTGGCAGAAAACCTTGAATTAATTGTGCAATTTTTGTGCTGTGGCTTTTATTTTCTTATATTCTGTAATGCTTTTGGCTCCAGAGGTAGTCTCTGGAACAATAGAAGTCATGTGAATCAGCAGAAATAACTGTCAGACCCCATTTTAATTTCACCTGCAGCCTCAATACCCTCCCCTCCACAAGAGTTATATTGTTGACAGAAATGGGGAGATTGGGATTTTGATGGTCCAGTAGTGTCTATTTTATGCTTATATTACTCCCCAATTTTCCTTCACTTATACCTAGAAGATCCAGGATTCTATACACATCTTTGTGGCTTCTTTTACAGGTCTTGACTCTTCTTTAAAACCCCCCAAAACTGGGGCCCCTACTGCTTTGTTATGTTCTGTCCAATTTGTGGTCTCCAGGACTAGGGATTGCTTTAACTTTTGAGGTCAATTTTAGAAGGCACCCAAAGTCTCAGCCTTCAATGTAGGGCTTGAAGGTATAGCAGGTACACAGGGCTAGACAATGGGAAGAATTTACAAGTTTTCACACATAAGGTTTTAATAAAGGTTAAGTACAACAGGAGAAAAAAAAGGCATATTCAAGCACGGAGGTGTTTGATATGTTCAAGAGCACCTCTCAGAGTCCTGTCTCAGTTGCAAAGAATGAGCTTTGCATTTAGATTATGAACCACTAAAATATGTTTAAAGTATCCCAGTTTCAAGGAAGCTGAGACACAACTTTACTGAGGGTTCTTTAATATTCCTCTGGTCACAAATAAAAACAAACAGTGAAAACAGTAAAACTGGTTACAAATCATCAATCTATAGATCCCTAATCAATTAAGCCAAAATAGTACAGGATTCCTTCACAGAAATTTTGAACTTTAACATATTATATCATTACCTAGAACATTTCATCTTTGTATTAGCCAAGGGTCAGTATCGGACTTTCAAGTATTTCTAGAGATGAACATAGAGCTATCCTAGTCCAGGTGCAAGTCTATCTTCTCACAGAGTAATATATCGAGCTCTGTCCAGAAAAAGCCCAACCATTGTTAATAAAACAAGGATGGTTTGTGTGACATCAATGTAACATTGCAACCAAGGAGAGTGGACTGGAGTTTGCATTCATGAACAATGATGACTTCACTGTATTAGTCAGTGGAGGTGGCAGCCATTGTTGAGTGAGCATGTGTACTATGTGGCCATCGCATTCAAAATGATTGAGCAAGTAGAGCAACGAAACTGCATCAAGTTTTGCATTAAGTTTGAAAATTCCTCCATGGAAGTGATTCAGATGAATCAGAAGGCTGCAGCTGTGGGCAACTGGGGATTCGCAGTTTCATCCCAACAATGCACCTGCTCATGCATCATGTCTCATGCAGAGATTTTTTGAGAAACAACAAATCACCCAGGTACTCAGCTCCCCTACACCCCAGATTTGGTGCCTTGTGACTTCTGACTATTCCAAAAACTAAAATTATCTTTGAAAGGGAAAAGATTCAGACTGTCAGTGAGGTTCAGGAAAATATGAGGAGGCAGCTGATGTTGTTTGCGAGAACTGTGTGAGGTCCCAAGGTGCCTACTTTGAAGGGGACTGAGGCATCATTGTCCTATGTACAATGTTTCTTGTATCTTGTGTCTTATTCAATAAATGTCTCTGTTTTTCATATTACATGGCTGTATACCTTCTGGAAAGACCTCATAGATCCTCATTACATTAGTTTCTTCTTCATATCTTCATTGTTTAAGGAAACAAATACTCCTGTGTAGCATAAAGTTTGCTGAGGGACACACTGTCAATTCTCAGAAAAATTGCTTGGGCTTTTGCCTTTCTTTAGGTTGAGAGACTTCAACTTAAGAAATCCTTTGAACTTTAATGGATTAATTTATTGAATATCTAGAAAAGATTAGAATGAGAAAAAGATATGGGAACTAAGTTATCAAAAGAACTCTAAGTTACCATTGGAAAAGAGCTGCAGGACATACTATTATAGATGGGTAAATAATCAGTCCACAGTCTCATCCAACTCTGAAAGAAAAAATTTTATAGAGAAATCTTTCTAGCAGCTTCTCTCTGTTTTGTTTTGTTTTTGTTTTTGTTTTTTTCTCAAATGACCACAGGAAAATACAATGTGATGAGCTACGCTCCCATAACAGTTTTTGGTTGGAAATCAACTATTGTGGCTTCTGAGATTTTGGCACTGTATTAGTTTGCTAGAGCTGCTGGAACAAAACACCCCAGATTGAATGGCTAGAACAACAGAACTTTATTCTCTCACAGTTATGGAAGCTAAAAAGTCCAAATTCAAGGTGATAGCAGGGTTGGATCATTCTGAGAGCTGTGATGGAAGGACTTGTTGCAGGCCTCTCTCACTGACTTGTAGATGTCTGTCTTCTCCCTGTGTCTTGAAATCACCTTCCCTCTGTGTGCGACTGTCTCTGTGTCCAAATTTCTTCTTTTTATAAAGATAACAGTCTTGTTGGGTTGGGGCCAACCCTAATAAAATCATTTTAACTTATTTACCGCTGTAAAGGACTCTATCTCCAATTAAGCTCACATTCTGAGATACTAGTAGTTAGGACTTCAATATATTAATTTTGAAGGAACAGAATTCAACACATCATAAGCACATATCTAAAATCAGGCTACTTCTCAAAGTCTCTACAGCATCCTTTTCTTTGCAATCTTATTAGTCCTCTTGACCTTAGCTGTCTTCAGGATCGGTTGTGGCTGATACTGCCTTCTGTCATGAAGGAAGCATTTCCTGATGGCCAATATAACAAGGCATGTGTATAAGGAGGTAGGCATACCACATAGCCTTCTGGACATGAATCAACTGTGACATAATTAGAAACTCATGTGTGTTTTTAAAACATAGAGACCAAGATAGCTTGGATGTTGTGGAGTGACAATTCAATGGAAAATGGCACAGGAAGTCATTTAGCTACTAAAATGAACAAGAAGGATACTTATCTATGCTTTGAGGAGGGCAATTACACAATGTTGTACTGAAATTTATTAAAAATTGTTTACTAACAATTGTTTACTAATTTCTTACTAACAATTTACTAACAATATTCCAAAATGTTTTATAATTTATTGGTAAAATTACCAATGATGATGAAATTCCTCTTGCTAATACACAGTTTTATGACATATACATTAGAGTCCGTAAAAGTTTTAAATATCCTCTTTAATTTTACAACAAAAATATATTATAGAAAATTAAATTCCTTTTCAGAAAGGGGTATTCAAAAGGGCAGAATAGTGATGTTCACAATCATATTAACTTCCCACTTTATGACTTTAGATAGTATTTTACCCAAGTGATAGTTATATTTCAAGGCCAGGGGTCCTAGTTGGAAGCATAAGTTACCAGCATGTTTTATGGAGAGATCCTGGAGCTCACTTTCTTGGCTCTATCATTTAACTAGAAATATTCTCTTCCTTTGTTTCTAAGCATAATTTCTCTAAAGTAGTCAAATAAATATAATAACATCAGCATTGAAAAATATTTTAAAATAAATTTTATTATTATAGCTCTAGAATGTTATTTGGTTAATTTCTCGCATATGTTTAACCACTTTTTTCTTTGATAAATCCTGTAGAAAAAGTACTGATGGAATATTCTCTAAGATAGAGCAGATCCTAGGTACAAAAATATAGTTTAAAAGGCTTAAACAATTGTCATATTCTCAGATGTAAATTACAGCATAGGAAATATAGTCAATAATATTGTTATAACTATGCATGTCATTAAGTGGGTACTAGATTTCTTAGGGGGATCACTTCATAAGTTATATAAATATCTAACTACTATGTAATATACTTTAATATAATACTGAATATCAACTCTAATTGAAAATTTAAAATAAAAGAGAAAATAGAAAGAAGAAAAGGAAAAAACCTAGAAATCAATACAAAAAAGATAGCAAGAAACTCTTTAAACATCTGAAAATTAAATAAAGAAAAACTTCTTAATAATCCAAAGGTCAGTCAAAGAAAAATCTTCAATAAAAATAGAACATATTTTTAATTGAATGAAAATGTAACATAAAAATTTGTGGGATACAGCTAGAGTGGAGCTGTGGTGATGGACATATAAACCTATAACTAATTTTTATAAAACCATATAGGACTTAATGTTCACACACACAAATTACAAGTAAAACTGGACAAATCTGAGTAAGATTGTATTGTATCAATGTCAATATTCTGGTTGTTATATTATACTATATTTTGCAAATTGTTACTATTGGTAGCAATAGGGAAAGCACATAAAGGATCTCTCCACATATGTTTTTACAACTGCATGTAAATTTACAATTATCTCAATAAAAATTTTGAAACAATTTGCAAAATACTAGAACATATACTTCAAAGAGTATATGAGGATGACAAAAAACACATGAAAAGATGTTTAACATACTTATCCAAAAGAGAAATATAAATTAAACCATTGAGGAGATACCACTTTATACCTACTATAATAGCTTTAAAAATGTTGACACTATCAACTACTGGCAAAGGTGTGGAGTAACTGGAACCGTCATACATTGCTAATGAGAACACAAAATGGTACAGCTGCTCTGGAAATGATTTGGAAGATTTTTTATAAATAAATTTAAACATATATACACTTATCATTGATCCAGTTATCTTACTTCTTGACATTTACTCCCAGAGAAATAAAGACTTATATTCATACAAAAAGTAGTATGTGAACATATACGGCAACTCTTCATAATTCCCACAAACCAGAAATGGCCTACATATTCTTTAAATAGTAAATGGATGAACTTGGATATGTAGTGGAATACTATTTGGCAATAAAAAGGAACAAACTATTGATACATAGAACAACATCAACTAATCTCAAAGGCGTTATGCTAGGTGAATAAACCAAGTCTGTAAAGGTTACATACTGCATGATTCCAATTACGAGACATTCTGTAAAGATAGATATCAGCCCTGGCTGCTGTAGCTCAATGGATTGAGTGCCAGCCTGTGAACCAGAGTCGCTGGTTCAATTCTCAGTTGGGTCACATGCCTGGGTTGCAGGTAGGGTCCCCAGTTGGAAGTGTGCAAGAGACAACCACATATTGATGTTTCTCTCCCTGTCTTTCTCCCTCCCTTCCCCTCTGTCTAAAAATAAATAAATAAATAATATCATTAAAAAAAAGAGATCAGTGGATGCCAGAAATTGGGATGGGGAGGTGGGTGTGACTGTAAAGGTATAAATAACATGGGGTCACTTTGGGGGGGTTATGGAGCTTTTCTATATCCTGATTGTAGTGGTGGTATACACAAGTCTATGTATGCCAAATGGGTGGGAAGAATAAAAGGGAATTGATAATGGAACTTTTAGTAATGACCCTTTCTAGGAGTTTGTACTCAATCCTTTAAATAAATCAGGGTAGTGGCTGAGACACTTGAAGAGTAAGTGACTAGTTACCTTCATATTGTGTCTTGACTTCAAGTCCTCATTCTGTCTGTCCAGACTCTTTGAGAACAGGTAAATTGGAGATGAAATTTCAGTTGCCTTTTTAAAATTCTGGTTCCTTTCTTTACACATGAAATAGAAACAAAATTAGTTAATAATCCTTTTATATAGCTCAAGCCCCATTTTTTTGACTTTTTCTTCTTATCTAAAAATTGTACATTTCCACTCAATGCTTCTTAGTTTCCCTCTCACACAGTTTGTCTTTGTTAAATGTAATTTTACACCCCTTGAATTTCACAGAATGTTCATAACTAGAGAAGCTTTACTATTCAAAAATCTTATTGCTTATTACAAGCAGTGACTTAAAGTCATATTTTAAGGTAGTTGAAATATTTTTTTAATAGCTCCTTTTTTCCTAGAGTTTCACTCAATAATCAAAATGACACTCTTTTTGTCAAAAATTTAGATTAATTTCATTAAAATATCAGTGTAGTGGTTTCCTTCATATTTTCAAACCATTTGTTTTGTTATGAATGGTTTGAAATTATATTACCATTTTAAAATAAATTTTCATAGCAGATAGTGTCAAGGGTTTAAGAATACTACCAAGAACATAACAATTTATTGAGAACAACATCAGAATTAAGAGGATTCTCTTCCTCCTCAGCTTTTTACCCACTTCAACCTTGAACTAGGAGTATCTTTAGAAGAGTTTTCACCCTCATAATTGAGAAGTCATATTCTGTGTGTATTTGCCAGTCATTTGACCCTAAGGAACACTTTATTGGGCTAATAAAATAGAGGAGCCACTGTCATTTTCAGTTCTAGGTGTCATTTTACCTCATCATATCACTGCCATGTGTCATTGCTAATTTTAAAATCCAAGTACTCAACAAAATCTTCATGTTTAATCAACTGACCAAGTAAACAAGTTTTCCCATCATCATGTTCAAACATAAAATGTACCTCAAATTTCTATTCACTAATCCCCATATAAATTCCATAACTCTTTACTTCTACATAATGCAAACACCTAAACATTATGCTTGTTCATTCACATAAATATTTATTCTTCAATTATCTGTGTTTCACAAATATATTCAGTCTATCATAGTGGTGCATTGAAGGGAATTAACCATATTCCAGAGGAAGTTATGTTCTGCCTCCATCTGCCAAGCTTGGCTCCCTTCATAAATTAATATTTAATAAATGCTTTTGATGACTGATGAGTAGGGTGACTTTATATAACTGATGGGGCAAACAGGTTTTATCCACTTTTTATGACCACGACAAGAGGTACAAAGAAAATATGAAATAATACCTCTCATAACATAGTAAGCCATTATCAGATCTGAATATAATGACAGTATTTCAACTTCCAGTCTTTAAGAAATTTTAGATTCTGATAGAATAAAACATCTCTACATGCTTTGATTATCCCAACACCACAGTAGTTTTAGGACAGTAGCTGGTTTTAGGGAAGGTCAGCACTAGGAAATGAAAAGAGTCTTTGAAATAAGGTTTGCACAATTTCTGAATGTAATCTTTCCTTCCCAAAAAGAAATACATATAAATGGCTATGAGCAAGCAATTACAATAAATCTTGGTCACACTTGGCATTTACTTCAAAACAGATATTCTACCCATAAACACCAGCACCTAATGTGTGTTGAATAGAGTATATTGGAAAGCATTCAATGTGGAAGACATTTTCAAAATGAAAAACAAGCAAGGGGATGAATACAAATTAATCATAATTTGAAACCATGTGGCCATATGTTAACTGAAGTATTTCTGACCCTTGGAGATATGTTCCTCATTTAGAAGCTAGTGCCAGGTTCTGCATATTGGAGATCTGCAGAACAAGGGGCAGAGAAATTTCATAACTTTATCACCCTTAAAACAAAATACTTGCAAATATTAGCCACTGTCCTTTCATCTGATTTCCTCTTTGAGTCTACAACCATACAGCCCTGAACATACCTGATCTCATCTGATTTCCTTTGAACCTCTCTTACCTCAGTAAACACAGACTTCATAATAACAATGTATATTTTTCTTAGCTGTTTCCCAAGTTTAGAAGAGTGGCCATGCACCCGTACATTTCTCATGGTGTTTCTAAATCTCATAACCCAGGAAAGCAAATTTATCTTTTTTCTCCATAACTAATTTCAGGTGTGGAACACAGAAAACTCTCTGGACTGCTGCTATTTCTGAAAAGACAACTAAGGCAGTGATCACCTGGCAGGCATGTTTAAATAAATCACTTGGCTTTGCTTTTACAAGATTATCACATCTTCAAGAAGGAAGATTGATGCAAAGAAATGATGAAAATGCACTCTTTATTCACGCAATAAAGGGGTCCCCAAAGATTTCCATCTTTAACTTGCATTTCAGAAATGTTAAGAGAAAAAACAAATCTTTTACAATCAGATTATAGTAGTGGTTACTGGACATGTGATTTTTGTGTATTCTCTAAAATGCCAGATATTGATTTGTAAGATTTTAAAGAAATCTTTAAAATTTTTCCCAATCCTTAGTGGGCTTATAGTTTCTGCCTAAAGAACTTGAATAAGTTATCATATTCTAATTTATTTTTTTGTAGAAATCAACACATGCCCTAAGTATACCTTGTTCTACTTTTGTCCCCTTTAAAAGAAGGCTCTAAGGTGAGGACATGGGTGCAAATACATTATTAGGGAGGTGAACACAAGAAGTACAAGTAACAAAAGAAAAGAGGAGAGCTAATAAAGTGTGTGTTTATGAGTAGGTTACCACTGTGGGCAACTGGAGCTTAATATTGCTAGGGAACCTCTGAAAAACCATGTGAAACAGACCTCCCTAGGACAGGGAGTTGAGGGGGAGAATGTAACATTTATTCACAGATACCATCCTTCATTGGTTGAGTTTGTCTCAGGTGACATGAACTCACCCATGGCATGCCTGTGTGTGGCGGACCTAGAGTCCATGCTGGAGAAAACCCTCAATCAGGGAAGAAGGTAAAGTTGCTTAAGTTGGAAAGCTAACAGGTAAATATAAGTAGGATCATGCTACTAATGTTCACAAACGTTTGTATACATAGATGCATATATTTTCATATCTTAAATTTGTTTGCACAGTCTTTTTTTAATCCTCACTGAAGATATGCTTATTGATTTTTAGAGAGAGATGGAGAGAGGAACAGAGACACAGAGAAACATCTATCAGTTGCCTCCTACATACCCCGACCCTGGATCAAACCCACAACCTAGTTATGTGCCCTGACTGGATATTGAACCTGCAACATTTTGGTGTATGGAAGGATGCTCCAACCAACTGGCCAGAGCAACCAACTCTTTAATGATGGGTATTTAGGTTGTTTCTAATTATTTACTAATACAAATGATTTTATAATTTTGTATTAGGTGGGCATGAAGTTGAACATTTTATGTTGATATTAGACATGGTTGTCCAGAACTTTTTGAGCACCTTTAAAATGTCTAGAAAATTTGACTCTCATCTCTGTAAGTTAAAATCTAGGCAACTCACTCCCACAAGTTCCTTTTAGCTAGGGCACATTCATGCAACTTAGACACACCCATGCTAAAATTTTATTTGTTAGGGGGAGACTTCCACGATTAATTTACATTCCACGGTCGAGCATAGCAGAAGCATCTGGGTGTCAAGGGAGAGAGCAGTAAAGTTGAGAGCCTGGTACAGAAGTGACTTTGGTCCTGGCAGCAGTAGACATTTTTATTAAGTCTAGTAGATAGTGACTATTAAGCTGCAGCATCCAGAGATTGGTAGAAGAAGAAACAGCAGTCTCATGGTTAAACAGCAGTCTCATGTTTATTTCCACCTTATCAATTTTTATTTTTCATATTTGGGATTTTTCCCTTTTTTCTTAACTAGGTTCATTAGTGGCTCATCTATTTTGTTGACTTCTGTAAGGACAGCATTTTGACTAAATTATTATTTCTATTGTTTTTCTGTTTTCTACCTCAGTTTTACCTCCTTTTATCTTTATTGGTTTCATCAGTCTGCTTTCTTTTGAATTATGATGCTGTTTGTCTTATAGATTTGAGTTCATTTATAGGCATCCTTTTATTTTTATGGTTCATTATTTAAGACTATAATTTTTAAAACTGAATACCACTTTGTTTCCCATATATTCTAATACATATTTTCATTATTATTATTGTTGAGAAATCCTACACCTTTGGTATATTTTTTTCTTTTACAAAAGAATGATTTATAAAGTTTTAAAATTCTCAAGTAAAAGATTCTTTTGTTCTATAATTTTGTTATTGCACTGTGAAAATTTTGATACTATTTCTACTTTACAAAACATATTGAGGATTTCTGTGATATATTTATGCTTTATTTTTGAGACTTTTCATGTGTGCTTAAAAAGAAGCATATATATTCTCTAAAATTTCAGTGTAAAGTTCAAAATAATTCTACATAACCTACATTATTAAGTTTTCTGGGTCTTTTACATCTTTACTGATTTTTTTGTCCACTTAACTTGTCTTTGGCTGAGATTGGTGTGTTAAATTCATCCGTTATTATTGCGTTTTTGTCTATTTCTTTTTGAACACTTTGGTATGAACATCGCAACTCTCGCTTTTCTGACTTGTTTGTATTACTTTTGGTATACTTTGAAAAAAATTTAAGTTAATATTAACTGTACCAATATAATATAAATACATAATTTAAAAAAGTTAAGTTTAAAGGTTTATAACAAAGTATGAATTCTGACTTTTTCTCCCATCCAGTGGTTCTCAACCAGGGATAATTTTGCCAACCAAGAGACATTCATTAGGCAATGTCCAGAGACATTTTTGGTTTTCATTATTTCGGGGCAGGAGTTGATAATGGCATCTAGTGTATAGAGGTTAGGAATGCTGCAAAGCATACTAAAATACACAGGATGGACCCCCCCACAAAAAATTTCAAAGAGTGCAAAGGTTGAGAAAAGCTGTCACAGACCCTTCCATAGAGGTAACTACTTCCACTTTTTAAGAATTTTTAAATTGTTGTTCAAGTGCAGTTGTCACCATTTTCCTCTCACTGCTCTTGCCTACCCCACTAGCCCCATTTTTATGATTTTCACACATCTCCACATACTTAAATAACATATATAACCTGCTATTTTTTAACCTTTATGAATCACTTTGTTTTATTATTTATGTGTATGTAGTATAAACAAAATAATTTTTGAGAATGAATTTCAAAATTATTTTCTTTAAAAAGGTGATTTAAGCTCATATACATTTATTGGCATGAATAATATATATGATCTCAACTCTGATATTTTATATTTGTTGTGATATTATCCTATATTCACCATGTTTTTCTGTGTGGTCTATTTTGTTTTATTTTTTTTAAAATTATTTTCATATTTAGAATATTTATGTTTTGTTCTATTAGTTCTCATATACCATTTCATTAATTATTGCTGTTAGTCCCAGTTTTCCTTACTTAGTCTTCTACTATTTATTTTGTCAGGTTTGAATGATGTTCATTGACTGCTGGTTATTACATACATATGTAGTGAATTTATCCTAATTTTACCATTTCTCTTTTGCTTCTCTACTCATTTGTTAATGTGCTATTACTATCTTGTCAAAATATGAGTTGGTAAATTTCAACTTGCAAAAGAGAGCTAAGAATCTAGATCATAAACTACTTCCCTGATACTCTTACTAGAATGTTCAAGCTTAAAAGAACAGCAATAATACCAAGTTTGGTGCGAATGTAGAATAATGCAAAATCTCATATATTATTGATGGGAATATAAAATTGTACCGATATTTTAAAAGCAGAATACACAGGATAGACTGAAAGCTGTCAGAGGGGAAGGTGTTTAGGAGGCTGGATGAAAAAAGGTGAAGGGATTAAGCAACACATGCGCGCACACACACACACACACATACACAGACACATGTAACAGCATGGTGACAGCCAGAGGAAAAGGGAGGTCAGGGCGGTAGGTGGATTTGGGAAAAGTGGGGATAAATGGGACCCAGAAAAGACTTTGCCTTGGGTAGATGGGTGGATAATGCAGTTTGCAGATATTCTTTTATTGACTTGTACACTTCAAACCTGTATGGTTTTGTGAACCAATTTAGCCCAATAAATTCAATTTTAAAAAGAAAGCATTTTGGCAGAGAAAGAAAAATAAAATTTCACTTATATGTGGAATGTAAAATCAAAATAAGCAAACTAAATAGAAACAAGCATAAATAAAGAGAAAAAAATGATTACCACATGGGAAGGGGTGGGGATTTGGTTGAAAAAGGTGAAGTGCTTAAAATGTACAAATTGCCAGTTATAAAACCAGTTCACAAGGATGTAAAGTACAGCATAGGGAATATAGTCAATAGTATTTTTATAACTACATATGGTGTCAGATGGGTACTATACTTATTGAGGTGATCGTTTTGTAAGTTACATAAGTGTCTAATCACTATGTTGTACACTTGAAAGTGATATAATATTGTATATAATTTGTAAATTTTTAAACATATAAAATTAAAAATAAAACTACTTGACAGTTTCTCCTGAAGCTTCAAAAATCCTACATCTTTTAAATGAACAATTCTACATCTGAATATATACCCAAAAGAAATGACAGCTTATGTCCATCAAAACACATGTTCAAGAATGTTCAATTCATGGTTATTCAAAACAAGTAAACACTAGAAAAAACCCAAGTGTCAATCAAGTAGAACTGAAAAATAAATTTTCTTATATTCATGCAGAAACTGTTACACAGCAATAAAAAAGATCAGCCTCTGCCACAAGTACCAACATAGACCTCAGAGTCATATTATTAAACAAAAGAAGTCACAAAATAGCCCTGGCTGGTGTGGTTCAGAGGACTGAGTGCTGGCCTGTGAACCAAAGGGTTGCTGGTTCAATTCCCAGTCAACTACATGCCTGGGTTGCAGGCCAGGTCCCCAGTAGGGGGCGCTCAAGATGCAACCACAGATTGATGCTTCTCTCTCTTTCCCTCTCTCTCTAAAAATAAATTTTTTAAACTTTTTTTAAAAAAGAAGTTACAAAACAGTACGTGCTGTATAATTCCACTTTTAAGAACTCTAAAAACAGGCAAAATTATCTATTTTAGCCAGGGAAAGACATGAGAGAACTCTCTGGTCAGCTAACCATGTTCTATATCTTAATATTGGATGTGGTTATACAGGTGTATATATACACATGTCAAAGTTTGTTGAGCTGTATACATTTAGGATTTATGCACTTTATTGTGTGTAGTTTTACTTTAACACACACACACACACACACACACACACACACACACACACACACTCCTTCTTCCCTGACAAGAAACCACAGTACAATTTGGAAAAGAAGTAAATGGGGGCAGTTTCTGAGGGGAAAGGAAATATAGAAGTACTGGGAAGGTACCCAGGGAGGTTAGTGGAGCACTAATGATCTGTTTTACTTCTTCATTGCCCAACTAAGTCTGGACTCCCAAGAACTCAATAAACTGTCAGCATGTATGTCTTCATCTTAGGGTCTCTTTTCCGGAAAAACCCATGCAATCTTCCAAAGAGTGCTATACATTAGAATTATCCAAGGGACTTTAACAAAAATTCTCAGGTCCATGACCCACATCAGGCCAATTAAATCAGAATACTTGAGGATGAAGCTTAGACATCTATAATTTTGATACTTCCTTGGTGATTCCAGGTGCAATAAGGATTGTGAACCACTATTGTATATGCTACCTGCATAAGCAATAAAGGCCTTTATTGACTTCCTTGTCCAACTCCAAATAAATAGAATAAAATTATTTATTCTAACCACATAGTTTTAGTAAGAAGGATGAGGGAATAAGGTTCTGCTTGGACAAAAAAAAATATGCATAGAACCCACTTTCTGCATGTATAACCCCTATTTGCAAATTTGGGTGAGCACCACTGTATGTGAGAGTGTGTGATGCTGATGCTATGGTCATATGACTTCCAATCTCAGCATAATCACTAGGCCAAAAATATCCATCTCTAATATCCAGAACATTTGACTCTAGGTGGTTACATACCGCCTGGCTTTTCTAAGCCCAGTTTTTAACTAGAAAGAAGATCATTCCTCAGTAGACAAGGAGACTATCTTTGCATTTTCCTGATCTTTTAGGGTATTAAGGGGGCTGTACAAAGAACGTATTTGTCAGTAGTTAAAATATTGAAAACCATTCCAAGATGATCATCATTTGTAAACAATTTCTGTGCTTGAATTAGAGCTGCCTGTAACTTTGATACACGAGGGGAATAGAAGTGTGAAGGAAGAATGTGTCACTTAGACAATGCTATTTTATTTGTAGTAGGTACTCTTTTTTGTGAAAGTCAACTTCTCTCAATCCTGAATGTGTGTGTATGGGGTTGTATGTTACGCGGCTACAAACACAACTGCATGTATATCAGAGAGAAACTAGGTTATACTTGGATAACAATAGTGTCCAAATCTTAGTGGCTTGGAACAACAAAGTTCTTGTTTGCATTGTGTGTTCACTGTAGGTCAGCACAGGGTTCTGTTCTATACTGTTTTCAGTAATCCAGGCTGAGGGAGGCCCTGACTCTCTGCCTGCACACTTGCTATGGTATAAACAGGGAATGTACAGAATGGTGTATTGGCTCTGAAAACTTCCACCAAGAAGTGACATATTTACAGTCCTTCTGCTCACAGTTCATTGGTCAGAGTAAGTCTAACTCCAAAGGTCAGAAAACTCAAACTTCAAAGAGCAAACCTAACTTCAAAGGGTCAGAAAAAAATTTGATTCTGCAATATTCCCTGAAGAACTGGGAGTATTTGGTAATAAGACTAATGATCAAAATTGGCATTGCATTGGTAATACAGAAAGTTAATACCAACAGCACTGGACTAGGAATTGAGAAGCTTGGTTTCTATTCTTTTTTTCTTTCTTTAAAACTTTTCATTCATCCTAACCAATCATATTGGTGAAGTAAGTAGTAGTAGAAATACACACTTTGGAAAAAACTGATCTCTACGCAATACACTTTGGAAAAAAACACTTCCAAGAAATGGGTCTTGAGCAGCCTGCGATTCAAGACAAACCAGCTACCCTTAACATGGTTTCTATTTTTGGTTTTACTCATAACTAGTTGGACAACCTCTGTATGTTTTCTCACTTTAAATATAATAAAAGGTTTAGACCTTTAATTTTTTTGCTTTTTTTACAGTCATTGTCTCCCAAATGCCTGAATGTTAGTCCATGATAAGGCACTCATAAGGACCTAGAGAATAGAAAATTGAATTAAATTTAAAAAGAAAATGTAGTGACTTCATCTTTGTTGTTAGATTTTATTTTATTTTTTATCAATAAATATTTTATTGGGGAAGTATTAGTTCACAAAACCATACAGGTTTCAAGGGTACAACTCAAAACATCATCTACACACTGCATCATGCACCCATTGCCCTGATTTTATTTTATATGTGTTAAAACCCACTTTATTTGTAATAGAATGTTGGTGATAAACACTGTCTATTGTTACTTAAGGTCTTTAATCATAGTAATAGTGAAACATACACAGGGATTTTTGTGTGCCAAGCATTGTTCTAAGTACTTTATATAATTAACTCACTTAATCCTTAGAACAATCTTATGATGTATGTACTATTATTATCCTTATTTTATAAATGAGGTAGAGGTAAATTAAATCATTTCTTGTAGTCACACTGCTAGTGAAGAGTGGTGTCTAAATTGAAATCTAGGCAGTATTGCTCCAAAATCCTCTCTCTTCATCACTATATCATACTATCTTAGCTTGGCAAAATATAATTTGGCAATCAACTATTGTTTTCCCAATCCTGGGTTTTAATTTTTGTATTTAAAATTATTTTACAGCCTATTCTAAGAAACTAAAAAATATATTGGAAAAGCAGTGTAACTGAGGGAATCACTAGATTATAGTAAATGTTAAATTAAAATGCTCTCGGAGATTATAAGAAATCACACACCCATATTTTGACACTTCTCATACATTAAGGAAATCAATTTAACTCTAAACTTCCATAATATTCAGTTTATTGCAATAGAAAGTAAGAGAAATAAGCAGAACTATCTATAATTATCCATTTATTTGGATGGATAAAATACTAATGAAATACATAAATATTTGGGCCTGTTTTCTTTTATGTTATACTAAAGTTATCTGCACTTTCCTTTTCCTATACTATAACATTCCATTTTGGCTCCTTATATGACTATGTGTATCTTTGCCAATAGAGAGATACTTGGAGAGAAAGTTTGTTTCATCATGTTGATTGTGGCTCCAAACATATCTTATACAGTGCTTTACCCATCCTAGGCACCCAATTCAAATTTGCTTCACTGATTGAAAAAATAAATTCCTGTCTCTTTTGATATGACTCCAGCACAAGTCAGGAAGAATGGAATTGGGTCGGTAGCCTCTGTGTGAACAAAATATTTTAACTCTTGGGGATGATGGTGAATAGCCATAAATATTCTAGAGCTCAATGGGGTACCCACATTGCTTAGACTTCAGGAAACTAGGTTACATTCCTACTTCTCAATTGTCAGCCCCAGGTCATGGATATTAGGCAAGGAACTCTACAGGTTTGGGAGAAGACAGCCCAGGGGTAATAGGGAACAGGAAATAGAGACTATCATGAATTGATGCAGCCAAGGTTTAGCATCTGAACACACCAGCAGTGATCCAGTCAGTGGAGAGTGCTTCTGGAGAAAAAGGTTGGAAGAATGATCATTCTTAGCACATAACTTGCAGTCAATTGGACATAGGGTTTTATTCTGCGTTCTTAGGCCAGAAATACATTGGCAATGCCCTTCAGTCAAAGACCACCAGGAACACATCTGTAGTTGAACAAGTTGGATTTACTACTCCTTGTAGTAAGAGAAAACACATACCATGGGGAACCATAAATAACAGAGTGATTAATAGAACTTATTACAGAATTTAGGTCTTGGTCGGGTGATGTTGGGAAGGAAATAAAGCTTTATTTTAAATTGCATGCTGGAATATAGTACAGGGAATTCTATTAGGTGTTTTGTGAGTGCTACAATGATCTTGATTTTGTCTGTGTTTAGACAAAATTATGAAATAGTCTTGTTTTATTTTATTTCATCATGGTGTCAGAATAATCACATCTGTGGTTAGTATTCTATTAGATTCTTTGTGTCCATCAGAAAAACAAGATAACTAACATCAGGCCAGCTTGTAAATAATATTAAGGTTAACTGTGAATGTCGAGTCAGTTCTGGATGTCAGAAGCTGTTTGTTTTTTTTTTTAAAGATTTTACTTATTTATTTTTAGAGAGAGGGGAAAGGAGGGAGAAAGAGAGGGCGATAAACATCAATGTGTGGTTGCCTCTCACATGCCCCCTTCTGGGGATCTGGCCCACAACCTGGGAATGTGCCCTGACTGGGAATTGAACCAGTGACCCTTTGGTTCGCAGGCCGGCACTCAATCCACTGAGACATACTAGCCAGGGCTGCTTCTTTTCTTTCTTACTCATTATGGTAATAGGTTTGATAAAAATGGTGTCAAGTTCATGCTCATAACTTCATAGAGATATAAGAGAATAAGGAAGAAAGTAGTTCATGACACTAATCCCTAAGTGCAAATAGCTTGTGCATGTTATTAGGTATTTCTGGAGTTTGTGGTAATCTCTATCCTTTAATAAAAACCAAGCAGCAGCCAAAATGCTCCACATCCCTGTCAATTTACCTGTAGGAAAAGCTGACAAAAAGCAAGAAGCATCCGGTTATGGACTGAATTGCATCTCCCCCAACCACAAATTCATATTTGAAAGCTCTAACACCCAATGTGTTGGTATTTGGAGATGGGGTCTTTCGGAGGTAAATAGGGTCATATGAGGTCAATGGCAGAGCCCTAATGATAGGACAGGGCCTTTATAAGAAGAGAGCTTGCAAACTCTCTCCATGTTTGCACAAAGAAGAGGCCAGGTGTTAACACAGTGAGATGGTGGTCACCCATTTGCCAGAAAGAGAACTCTTCCCAGAAACTGACCATGCTGGTACCACAATGTTGGTCTTCCAGCCTTCAGAACTGTGAGAAAATAAATTTCTGTTGTTTAATAGCAAATACTGTGGCATTTTGTTATGGCAGCCTGAGCAGTGTAAGTCACATACATAGTATTGTGTCATTTATTACAAGAGCTCTATATTGCCCCTGTGAGTGAGCCACCAGATACAAGTGGTGAGTTTTGCAGCTTTAACTCATTAAAACAGTAATTAAGTGGTGAAATGGTAATCAGTTTTACAATATAAACCTATTTTGTACAAAAAAGGATGCTCTTGAAAGTATCTAATGGACTTCCGCCTATTCATGGTTCCAGAAGTGGAGCTAATATTGAGCTGCAACAAACCCAGTGTTTTGCTAGGTTTTACAACAGTTCCCCAGATTAGCTGGGTGCCTGAAAAACACTATTTTCCTGCCTTCCCTGAGACCAGGAGAGTAATTTTCTCCACCCACATTCATCCCTTATTTCCTTTAAACACAAAATGACTTCAAATGACTGAGTTTAAAGCATTTAATTTTACTCTAAAACACAAAATAAAATCTGTTTATTTCTTAGTTCCTCAGGCAAAATGAGTCCTTTGCATTTCCTGACTTTATATTAACTGGCAGTGCTACTCCCAGATATCTAGCAATTTAAGGATTGACAAAAGGAATAGGGACCCCTGACAACCTGAAAGGAGGGACTTCAGTGGATTCCTTTAACTCTTAATCTTTGCAAACTCAAGGTCTTCTAGAACTGGGTGTTGCAGTTATGGTTCGGGAAACATTTCTTCTTTCTAGCTGAATTTAGGTTTCTTAGCACCTTCCTTGACCCTTCTGTCCCAATTGCCTCAAATCTTATCATCTATTTGACTGAGCTCACTATGTGGCAGCCTACCAATAGTGCCTACATACCCACAATCTACCCAACCCCCTGCCTCAACACACATGCCACTCACATATTAGTAAGCAAATGACCTGATACTTTCTTCTAAATCTGGGAAACAAGTGCTTGACTCCTTTGCTAGAACCAGTTTTTAAACTTCTCCAGCTCTTTACCCTCAGCTACCCTTTCCACAGTCAGGGCAGCTCAGGAGTTGTGACAATTATCTTCACAGAAATGCTTGTTTTTAAATTACACATGTGTTATAAATAAATGTAATAGAATCACAAGCTATAAGAAAAATTATCTTTTCTAAGAACTATAATGTACCTCTATTGGTTATAAAAGTAACTGGCATACATAAGGTGCTTAATAAGGATTGACTAAATAATGAACCCAATATTTTATATTTGAAGAAAGAGAGATCCACTGATATATTAAATTTCTTAATCTGGCAAGTTAACATAGAACTAGTAACCCAAACACATTCAAATATTTGTAATGTTCACTGAAGAGTATGAAACCACTGAGAGAGAAACATAAAACGGGCTTCATTATGCAGTTTCATTTTTTCAGCTTTATTGAGGTATAATTGACAAAATTGTAATATTTAAAGTATATAATGTGAAGATTTGATATATGAATATTGTAAAAGGATTCCCACCATCAAGTTATTTAACGCATCCATCACATCACATATTTCTCCTTTGTTAGTGAGAAGTCAGTTCTATTCTCCTACCAAATTTCAATTATAAAATGCAGTATTATTAACTATAGTCACCTTGGTACACATTACATCCTCAAACATTGTTCTTTCAACTGAAAGTTTGTGCCCTTTTACCAACCTTTCCCTATCCCCCCGATTCCCACTTGGCAACCTCATTTAGCCACCAACACTATACTGTGTTCCATGAGGTTTTAGAGTTTTTTGTTTTGTTTTTGACATTCTGTTTATAAGTGATACCATGCAGTAGTTATCTTTTTTTTTTGCCTGTCTTATTTCACATAGCATAATAACCTCTAGGCTCATCCATGTTGTTGCAAATCATAGGCTTTCTTTCCTTTTTAAGGATGAATAATATTCTATATATGTGTGTGTATGTATGAGGGGACTCCCAAAAAACCCGGAATTATCTTCTAGAAGGCAGGTCCCCTGTAGTATATAAGCTTCCCCCACTAGGTGAGTGTTCTATGAACCCATCTGTATCAGTGTACCAGATGGCATTGTGAGAGGCTGTGTTCAGTTTCAGTTGAAATTTTTTGAAGACTCAATGCATTTGCCCATTTCATGATGGGTAATTTATGGGTCCACCTGCCCACACCTCAGTGAGTGTTCATCAGTTTTGACCAAAATTGGCATGACCCCAGTGTGCCATGTTCCCTATTGACTTGATCTCACCCTGAGAGACCTTTTTTTTTGTTTGCCTGGATGAAAAACATCCTCAAAGGGAAATGTTTCGCTGATGTGGAAGAGGTGAAACAAAAATCAGCATCACACTGATGAGTTTAAAAACTGTTTTGAGCAGCGGAAAAAAACATCTCAATAGGTGTATTGCATTAAATGGGGAGTGCTCTGAAGGTGACAAGTTGAAACATGTAAGAATAAATACATATTTTTTATAAATAAATTTCAGGTGTTTTTGGAGATGTGTGTGTGTGTGTGTGTGTGTGTGTGTGTGTGTGTGTGTATCCTCAATAGATAGATAGATGATAGATAATCATGTTTTTGTTGTTTTTTTTTATCCTTTCATCCCACCAGTGGCCACAGGTTGTTTCCCTTTCTTGACTATTGCGAATAATGCTGCAATGAACATGTAAGTACAGATATCTCTTTGGGATAATGATTTTGCTTACTTTGGATACATGCTTAGAAGTGGAATTGCTGGATCACATGGTAGTTACATTTTTAATTTCTTAAGGAACCTCCATACTGCTTTCCCTAGTGTCTGTACCCGTTTATAGTTTCATCAACAATGTACAAGGATTCCCTTTTCTTCACATCCTCACAAATGCTTATTACTTGTCTTTTTTACAATAGACATCCTAACAGGTTTGAAGTGATGTCTCATTGTGGTTTTGATTTGCATGTTTCTAATGATTAGTAATATTGAGCATTTTTTCATGTACCCGATGGCCATTTGTATCTATTTGGGAAAATATATATTCATGTCTTTTGCCCATTTTTTTCACTGGGTTACTTATTGTTGTTATTCTTTTTGTTTTGCTGTTGAGTTGTGTGAGTTCCTTGTATGTTTTGTACATTAACATTTTATTGGATATGTGGTTAGCATATGTTTCTCCCATTCCATATGTCGTCTTTTCATTTTGTTGATGACTTCTTGCTATGCAGAAGCTTTTTAATTTCATGCAGTTCTATTTGTGTATTTTTGTTTTTGATGTCAAGCCAAAAAAAAATCTTTGCCAAGACTAATGTCAAGGAGTTCACTCCTTATGCTTTTTCTAGAGTTGGTTATAGTTTCAGATTTTATATTTTAGTCTTTAATCAATTTTGAGTTGATTGTTTTGGTATGGTATATCATAGTGGTCCAATTTCATTCTTTTGCATGCACATATCCAGCTTTTCTAGCACCATTTATTAAAGAGACTATCCTGCCACATTGTATATTCTTGGCTCCTTTGTTGAAAATTCATTAACTATATCTGCATGGGTTTGTTTCAGAGCTTTCTCCATTGATCTGTGTATGTATGTCAATACCATACTGTTTTGCTTAAAATAGCTTTATAATATAATTTGAAAACAGAAAGTGTGATGCTTCCAATTTTATTCTTCTTTCTCAAAATTACTCTGGCTCTTTAGGGTCTTTTGTGGTTCCCTACAAATTTTAGGATTTTCTTTTCATTTCTGTGAAAAAAAAACCACTGGAATTTTATAAGACTTGCGTTGAATTTGTAAATTTATTTAGATAGTATGGACATTTTAACAACACAATCATGTGCCTCATAATGATGTTTCAATCAATGATGCACTGCATATATGATGGCGGTACCATAAGTTTATAATGGAATTGAAAAACTCTTATAGCCAGTGATGTTGTAGCTGTTGTAATGTCATAGTGCAAAGGTTGCAAAAATCAACAAGGTTCTGGTTGAGTGGCAAACAACTTTAATCTGAGTGTGGATGAGGATAACTTTGAGGAGCTCCAAAAGTGGTTCCTGAAGAATTTACTAATGAGGATTTGTAGGAACTGAAACAGGAATGCATGGCTGAAGAACAGACAAGAAATAAATAAGCTACAAGAGAAGGAAAAGATCTCCAAGAAAGTTCACTATAAAGAGTTTAACAGAAGCTTCTGCAGACCGCAACAAGTTCCTTAAAAAGTTTGAAAGCATGGACCCCAACACCAAAATGTTTGCATTAACAGGGAAAAATGTTTATGATACTCTATCTGCTTATGAGCAAATCTATGATGAAAATGAGAAACAAACCAAGCAAACCACCATGAACTTATTTCTGAAAAGAATGACCTCTCCTCTAAAAGAATTTTGGGGCAATGCTTCAGGAGTTTTTCCAGATAAGGCATTGTTATCATAGAAGATGCCAGCTTTATGTGTATTATTACCCCTGAAGACCTCTCAGTGGAAAAAGATGTGGAAGTGGAAAACAGTCACATTGACAAACCTGACCTTGTATGGGTATAAGCTAATGTGTGTTTGGGTCTTCATTTTTAATTAAAATTTTTAAAAATTAAAAAATTAAAAATTGTAAAAATTAAAGATTATAAATAAGAATATAAAGAAAATATTTTGTACAGCTGTACAATGTGTTTGCATATTAAGCTATGTATTATTACAAGAGCCAAAAAGTTAAAAAAATTAAAAGTTTATAAAGTAAAAATTTATTAAACTAAGATTAATTTGTTATTGAAAAAAGAAAAAAATTACATATTTAGTGTAGCTTAAGGGTACACTGTTTATAACGTCTAGAGTAGTGTACAGGTATGCCCTAGGCCCTCACATTCTTTCACCACTCACTCACTGACTCACTCAGAGCAACTTGCAGTCCTGCAAGCTCCATTCATGGTAAGTGCCCTATACATGTGTATCATTTTTTATCTTTTATACCATATATTTACTTTACTTTTTCTATGTTTTGATATGTTTAGATACACAAATACTTACCATTGTGTTACAATTACTTATAATATTCAGTACAATAACATGCTGTACAGGTTTGTAGTCTAGAAGTAATAGGCTATACCACTTAGTGTAGGTGTGTTGAAGGCCATGCCATCTAGGTTTCTATAAGTAAACTTTGTGATGTTTGCACAATGATAAAAATTGACTAATGATGCATTTCTCAAAACATATGCCTGTCATTAAGAAATGTATGACTGTATTATGTACCCATTAACAATTTATTATACTTATTTTTATTTTAATAATTCTTTTTTTAACTCTTATGCAGCTAAATCTGTAAGTGATTTACACACCACTATTTCTATTTTAGAGTATTCTGAACTTATGTATATATTTACCTTTACCAGGGATTTTACTTTTTTTATGTTACTAACTAATGTCCTTTAGTTTCAGCTTTAAGAACTAAGGGCTCCCTCTAACATTTTAAAATATTTTATTGTTTATGCTATTACAGTCATCCCAGTTTTTCCCCTTTGTCCCCTCTACCCGGCCCACACCCCACTCCCACAGTCAGTCCTAACACCATTGTTCATGTCCATTGTCCATACATGTTCTTTGACTAATCCTCTCACTTTCTTCCAGCCAGTCCTCACCTCCCCCCCCACTCCTCTGACAGGTGTCAGTCTGTTCCATGTATGTATGCTTTTGTTTCTATTTTGTTTGTCAGTTTATCTTGTTCATTAGATTATACTAATAGGTGATATCATATGGTATTTTTCTTTCTCTGACTGGCTTGTTTCACTTAGCATAATAGTTTCCAGTTCCATCCACACCTCTAACATTTTCGCAAGGCTGTTGTAGTGTCACCCTTTGTTTGTCTGGGCAACACTGAAGGACAGCTTTGCCAGGTAGAGTATTCTTGGCTGGAAGTTTCTTTTTTCTCCCTTTAAGCACTCAGAATATATCATCCTACTCCCTTCTGATCTTCAAGGTTTCTGTTAAAAGATTCAGTGATAGTTTTATGGGGGTTCCCTGGTATGTGAAAAGTTGCTTTTCTCTTGCTGCTTTTATGACTCTCTCTTTAACTTTTGACAATTTAATTATAATAAGTCTCAGAATGAGTCTCTGAATTCTTTTTTGGTATTCTTTGGATATGGATGTCTGTTTCTTTCCCTAGGACAGAAAAGTTTTCAACCATTATTTTTTTTAAATAAACTTTCTACCACATTCTCTCTGTCTTTGTCTTCTGGGACCCATGTAGTGCATATATTGGGCTGTCTGATGTTGCCCCCTAAGCTATCTTTACTTTTTAAAGATTTTTTAAATCTTCTGATTGGATGAATTCTGCTCCTCTGTTTCCAAGTCCCCCAGTCCTTTCTTCTGTTTGATCTAGTCTGGGGTTGAACCCTTCTAATAAATTTTTCAGCTAAGGTATTGTATTGTTCAGCTATATGATTTGTTTGATACTTTTTTATATCTTCTATGTTTTGTTGAAATTCTCACATTATTCAAGTTTTTCACTTTTAACTTCAGTGAGCATGATTATGGCTGATATTTTGAACTCTCTTCTGGGTAGTTCACTTATCAGTGTTTCTTTAAGATTGGTTTCTGGATAATTACTTTTTTCTTTTGTTTGGAAAATATTCCCTTGTTTCTTTATTTCCCTTGACTTTCTGTGTTGGTTTCTGTGAATAAGATATAACAACAACATCTCCCAGTCTTGACATACTGGTCTCATGTAGGTGATGAACAACATCAATCAGTCTAGCCCAAGCTTCTACTTGCCTCTCAAAGCTTTTGATTGTCCAAGGCATTGTTTTTGTGCTTAGTGGCTCTCAATGGTTGAATATATATTAAGATCCAAGTGTCCCAAAAGGGTTGATCACTATCAGCAATAAATGCAAGCCGTTACAATATGGGTATTTTCTGTCATCTGATGTGTAGGAGACACATGACTAGTTTCTGGGTTTCTCTCAGAAGGAGTTTCTTTATGCATAGCTGTATGTTTGGTACATCCATGAGAGAAGGGAAGTTCAAGAACCTCTATGTTGCCATCTTTGTCCAAATCTTACGTTTGCAATTGGTTTCCAACTGTGCTGAGTCGTTCCTTTCTTTGTGAGGAGGTTAATATCTTAATTTCATGGCTTTCAAGCCACTTGAAGTTATGAAATATCTTTATTCAAGTTTTTATAACTCAGTCTTGTTTACTTTACAACATCTATGTCATATTAAATCCAAATCTTTTCTCTTCTCCCCAGAAGGAAAGCTAAATTTGTGTCTCTAGCAGCTCAAATGGAGAAAATTCTCAGGACCTGGTGATTAAGTAGAGTACAAAGTTTGCTCTTTTAACCACTTTCTCTCCATCTTCTTTGCAATATGGTATAAAGAAAAGAGGTGAAAATCCCGAGTGTGTCATCACACTATAGTTCATGTGGAATTGTTCTTCTTTCATAGCTTAGTTGTAATTGCTGCTCTGTACTCTTTGGAGAAAAGGTAGCTCTCATAGGCCACATTAATGAGGGCTTTCCTATATATTGCTTCTTTAAGTATTGGTCAACTACTTCCCCCACATTCTGCTGAAGTTTGAGATTCTGCTGGATTAACTGATAGTCCCCAACAATGTTACAGTCTTTAATCCCTCCAATAGCTACAAAATCTGGGGCCACAGAGAAGAGAAGGACATATCTTTGATCACTAACATAACAGTCTGCCCAAAGGAGACTTTCTTTTTTTAAGTCTACTTATTTGGAATTATGAGAAGAGAGTGTGTAATTCTGCCCAATGGCAAATCTCAGCAAGCCATATAGGGAGGCAGCACACTGTAACAACTAGTGGAGATGTGGACTCTAAAGTTGGAATATGAGGTAATTAGCACCTGTTTTACTCTTTCAGAAATTTCAGTACTGTTCACTAACGCTAATCTAATGTACTCTCAATAATTTCAATGTTGTGTTAGGTACCCTTGAATGTATCTACTTATCTATGCATATCATATATATAATGTACACATGTAATTGTACATTATATAATACATAATAATGAATATATATGTTTATATGTTTATCTATGTTATAATATTGTATATATAATATGTGGGTATATACATGCATATATGCGTATATTCACACAGTCATATATATATACAATGCATAATATACATGTGTATGTATATTTATGTATGCATGTATTCAGTGAGTTGGGTGTGGGAATAAGAAAACTATGAGATTTTGCTGGGTGCATTATGCATTATGTGGCTCCCTTTTTCCACTATCCTATATTTGTTTAGTGCAGGTTTAATTTTCTTTAAGAGTGTTCTGAGATGTATCTTAATCAAAAGAAAATGTCAGATGGAATCATATTTTTAATAAAAATATTGAAGAGTATTAAAAGAGAAATACAACACAAAAAAACCTTGATGAAGAAGCAAAAGATGATACATGGTAGCAATGAAGGAAAAATAAGCAGCGACAGACCTGACTGGAATGAATGGTATGAATGAGCTGATAGATAGAGGAGCTGGATATACTAGGAAAAATGTTAATAAGTTTCTGTACCACATCCTAGGACCTGTGGAAAACAAAGGAAAATTATTAGTTAATTCCAATATTATCTTATGTCTCGCAATAACTTAAAAATTAAGAATGTAGTAAAACAAGTGAAGGAGAGGATATGGACTAAAGAGACTTTTATACATTGATGTTATGGGCATAAATTGATATAACTTCTTTGGAAAATAAAAGGCCATAATCTCACAAAGTTGAATATGTGCACATCTTATAGTTAATTAATCCCACTTGTAATTACATATAAGTAACAGAAACTCTCACAATTATGTTCTAGAATATGTGCAACGTTCTTCATGGCAGCAATGTTTGTAAAGGTAAGAAACACTTAAAACCCTCAGACTCAGAACAACCCAACTATCTGTTGACAGAAAAATGAATAAAAGATATTGTGGTATATTAGCAAAAAGACTATCATTCATCATAAACATAAATAAACTAAATTATGGCAGATGCTAATTAGCTGATCAGTGCACCCATTTCCTCTTCTTCCTGGACACATAGCTAGATTTCATTTTTCAGCCTCCTTTGTACTGATGTGTGATCATGTGTATCAGTTGAGATCCTCTGAGAATCCAACACAAAGATAAAATTAGGAGTACAAGAATTTTATTGAGAATGAACTCTGTGAACAACAAAGTGCAGAGTGGGCAAGAGTAGGCAGGGAGGGTTTTAAAAACATGATGCAGCTCTGACCTATGTGAAAAGAGAGGGGAAGAAAAGATGAGAAGATAAGGAATACCTCAGACCGTGGTGCAGCTCTGAGAAAATTTTGGGCAGACCCTTGTTATGTTCCAGCACAAAAATTGCCTATTGATAAATTCTGCACTGAACAGAAATGTCCAGGTTCATTTGCTGTGTTCAGTAATTGGCTGGAGCTGCCTGGGAAAAGTCTTGCCTCAACTCTGATGATGTGATATATTCTAAAGGTGTTGCAGCTGGAGACAGTCAACTCACTGCATTCTTTCCAGAAGCTTCTGTGTTGGAGAGAAACAGAGAAGCACACCTCCATGGTTGCCAAACCATATGACTGAGTTTTCATAAATGAAACACAAGATGAAGTGATGTGTGTCACTTCTGGACATGAACCATAGAAACATCTTACATAGATTCTACATGCTTTTCCTCTCTCTGTAGCTTAGGGAAAGGTAAGTATGACAACTGCAGAGGCCATGTATTGAAGACATAGAGGATAAGATAGAGAAATTCTAAATTCCTAATTTACCACTTAGATAAGAGCCATTGCTATTAAAACATGTACATTTCAGACTTTATGCAGGAGAGAAATGAATTTGTATGGTGCTGCAATATTGAGCTTTGAGGGTTTGTCTATTATGACAGCTAATTATACCCTAAATCATGCTTTTAGTGACTAATTAAATCACAGAAGTATCTTGGATTCAGGATTTAAAGAAAGAAAAACAGATCCAAGAAGACAAAATACAGCAAGATATCATTTTGTAGACTTAAAAACAAGTAAATCTAATAATATATTGCTTAAGAATGATGGAAAAAGTGTGCACTAAGATTAATTACAACTCCTCAGGTAACAATTATATTGTCCTCTGTAATCCTTCTTTGTATGGAAACAGTTGTTAAAGGCAGAGGCTTTCTGTTAGATGTAAAAATTACTGCTATGGTTTCTTAGGAGTTGGTTAGAGCATCATCCCAATACTCCAAGGTTGTGGATTTCATCCCTCGTCAGGACACATACAAGAAGCAACCAATGAATCATAAATAGATGGAACAACAAAATCTTTCTCTCTCTCTGTAGCTCCCTCTCTCTTCCTCCCTCTCTCTCTATCTCAAAAATTAATATATATATATTTTTTAAATGTCATTTCTTGGGATAATTATTGGTGATTGATGTTTTGAAATAAATATTTTTTCTCTAAGTGGTATCAATATCATCAAACTAAACACAGGACAAACTGAAAATTCAAAATATTATTTGTATACTCAAATATCAAAAACAGATCATCAAATTAAGTTTGAAAGTGTATTCAGTAAGAAACTGTATTTAGCTGCAGTTATATAGACTGAAAAATAGTTAGGATTAAACACACAAAGATTTCTTTTCTCAAAATAAAGAAGTCTGAAATTTGGAATCCAGCATTGGTTTGGAAGTACACAGTGTCCTCAGGAAATCAGAATTCCTTCTTTCTGCTCCAATATACCAGCATATGGTTTTCACCCTTAAAGGAAAAGATGGCTGCTACATCTCTACTATCTAACTTGTATTTCAAATAGCAGGAAGTGTAATACAAAGAACAACCTTCTCACAGTCAGCTTTATTTAAACAGCCTTTAAAAAAGTTCCAACCAACACTTATGCTTTCATGTTAGCAATGGAGCTAAAAATAAAGTCTCTATTCTAGATGGTCATATGCCCATCCAGGAAGAGGAGAAGAATGTCTATTGGGAAGCAACTGGAAGTCTCTGTCATTGAGTAGAAAAAATTGAAATGGGCTAGAAATAAAAGGCACCTTGAGTAAAATTGACTGTACACAAAAATTGACCCAGAAGTTCTACTACTACATAAAACCTTATAGATATTCTTATAAATATACAACAGAAAGCATGTTTAAGAATGTTCTCAACAGGAAGATTCATAATATCAAGAAACTACAAATAACTAAATACCATTAATAGTAGAATGGGTAAATTGTATATCCATGCAATACATTCTATACTACAGTGTAAATCAATAGGTATCTGAAAGGTTAGAAGTAAGTCCCAGTAGAATAAATTGATGTAAAATTTAAAAATTGGCAAAACAAAGTAATGTTTAAGTATATATACATAAGTGGTGCTATAAATGGAACATTTGTGTCTCCCCAACATCATATGTTGAAATCCTACCCCTCAATGTGATAGTATTTAGAAAGTGCAGCCTTTGGGAGGTAATTACAATTAGATGAAGCCATAAAGAGTAGAGCCCTCATAAACGGGATTAATGGTGTTATAAGAGTCATAAGAGAGCTTGCTTTTTCTGTTCTCCTCTCTACCTTGTGATCATACAAGATGAAGTCAGCAGACTACAAGCCAAAAGAGGGTTCTCACCAGAACTCAACCATGTTGGACCCCTAATCTCTGATTTCAGCCTCCAAAATTGTAAGAAATAAATTTCTGTTGTTTATAAGCCACCCAATTTATGGTATTTTGTTCTAGCAGAATGAACTATATATATCTATAAAGTAAAACAAGATTATTACTAATACAATAGTATTATTCAGTGTACTCCAGAGAAGAAACAGAACAAATAGGATACATAGGAATTGGTTCACATGGTTATGGGGGCTGAGAGGTCCCACAATCTGCCATATGAAAGCTGGAAAACCAGAAAAGCCAGTGTCACGATTCAGTCCATGTCCAAATGCCTGATGATCTAAGTTCCAATAGGTGTATGAAAACCTGATAACCAAGAGTGCTGATGTCCAGGAACAGGAGAAGATGGATGTGTCAGATCAAGTGGAGGGGTGGGCAGAGAATTCACCTTTTCTTCATTTTTTGTTCTATCTCAGTGGATTAGATGATATTCACCCACATTGGGGATGGTCATCTGCTTTGCTTGGTTCATTAATTCAGTTGCTGATTTCTCTCAGAAACACCCTCACAGACATACCTAGAAAATCTGCTTTACCAGCTGTCTGGGCCTCCCTTTGCCCAGTGAAGCTGACACATAAAATTAACCATCACAAGTCCACTTCTTGTCACGTTTACATCTATATGAATTTCCTTAAACATACTTAATCTCCAAATAAAGACAAAAGTAAAGTTATAATTCTGCCTAATGTGATACAACAACCTTAGTTATAACAAAAAATGCACTAATCACTTCCTTAGAAATGGAGGTAAAATCCTTGAATGACATTTACTCTTCTCCTAATATCCCGTACTTTAAATCTTATGATGTAAAATTCACAGTACTTAAAACTGATATAAAATCAATACATTTTATATTACATGATAAGGGAATAAGAGAGTAAAGAAAACAAAGATATTTGCTTAACATGCTTATATGCTCACAAACATATTTATAACAAAATAAAGAGGAAATAATCATAACAATTACAGTCCTTGTTTCTGTAGCTGATGACATGGTCACAGCTGGTATTTTTAACTATTTTCATCCATTACCAATTACATATTCCCTTTACCTTCATCAAGCACCTCAATAGGTTGTGGGTCTTTACCTGATGGGGTAACCCAAACTGTCATTCCTGAAGAGTCTTAGCTATTAGTAGTTCTGTCTGGATTGGGTTGTTGTAGTTTTCCATTGTCTTACCACAATCACAAGGCATGGTAATACTAAGAGATGCCCTAAGGGATTTCCTGTATTCCAAATATGCCCTTCCTTACCTCTACTGTGGAGTAGCAGTTCAATTCCCCTTGGGAGTCAGGATCAATCTGCCTGTTGACCCAAAGATATGAGGGTCCCAAAGTGGCTCATATGTTTGGGTTGCTATAGCAAAGCACCAAAGACTGACTAGTTTATGAATAGCAGAAATTTATTTCTCACAGTTTTTGAGGTTATGAGTCCAGCCTTGGCACTGGCAGATTTGGTGTATGGTGAAGTCCTGCCTCCTGGTTTATAGATAGCACATTTTCACTGTGTCCTCACATGGTGGATGTGAGCAAAGAAGCTTCCTTAGGCCACTTTTATAAGGGCATTAATTCACCCACCAAAGACTCCACTTCCTAGTATCATAACCTTGGGGGTTAAGTTTCAACATGAGAATTTTGGAGGGATACATAAATTCAGACCATAGCAGGTATAATTGACAATAAATGCCAGTGTTATGGGCTGAATTGCACCTCATCAAGATTCATATGTTGAAACCCTAACACTCACTACCTCAGTATGTGATTATATTTGGAGATAGGGCTGTCAAAGAACAAGTTAAGATAAACTGGGGTCATTAGGGTGGGACCTAATCCAATCTGACTTGTGTCCTTGTAAGAGGAAATTAGAACACAGACAGAAACACCTGACATGTATTCATACTGAGAAAACCATGTGAATACACAGCAAGAAGGTGACTATCTACAAGCCACGGAGAAAAGTTCATGAAGAAATCAAACCTGCTGACACCTTGATCTTGGACTTCTAGCCTCCAGAAATATAAGAGAATAAATTTCTCTTGTTTAAGTCATCCAGTCATTGGTATTTTATTAAGGTATCACAAGATGACTAATACAGTCAGGATTATGGAATTATCTGATAATGGGTAGAAGGATAAAATCAGGGAGGGACAGAGATGATCTTCTAAGGTAATGATAATATTCTATATTTTAATGTGGATGATGAGTATGCACGGGTTTTAGTATCATTATAATTACTTAAACTTTAAATATATTTCATATGTTGTCTTGCATGTATGGTATGCTTAATCATTTAAATATGGAGAAAAAGAAAGAGAAAAGGAAGATGTAAAATATTTTTATTAAGTATAAGAAAATAATCATAATTAGAGCCACTTGAACAGAGATATATTATGCAATTAAGAGAAATCTATAGATTAAATTCAGGACCTCTGCATTAAAACTAAACTTAAAAGCCTCAACTCCTCTAAAGCTTAAAATGCATTTTATTCAAGAAGAAAGTTGAGTATTAAAAGTGTCAATTTAATTTATTAGTGTGAAAACTAATTATTCACTGCTGTTATTATCTTATTGAATAAGAATTATCCTCATATGCCCTGACCAGTGTGGCTCAGTTGGCTGAAGTGTTGTTCCATAACCGAAAGGTTGCAGGTTCAATTCCCAGTCAGGACACATACCTAGGTTGAAGGTTTAAACCATGGTCTGGTCTGGGCATGGGCATGTGCCAGCCCGGTCCAAGCACATACAATCTCTGATCCAGTCTGGGAGCTAGTCCCGGTCCAGGCCAGAGGCAACCAGTCAATACTCCTCTCTCCCAGCAACGTTTTCCTCTCCCTCTTCCTCCCTCCCTTCCTCTCCCTCTTAAAGCAATGAAAAATAATGTCCTCAGGTGAGGATAAAAATAATTATCATCATAGAAAGATAAATTGTGAATAGGTATAAAGATAAATTAGAATAGGTAGAGATTATCAGCATACATGTATAATACAGAAAGGCTAGTTCAAAGGCAAACTATTATTTCATTCAAAGTAGTTTCTGTTCATGATGGCAATATTTTTATTGTGTTAACTGACACAGTCCAAAAGAAGGTAGACTAGACCAGTAGTCAGAAGATAATGTTCTCTAATCCTGATCTTAACTCTTCTGAGAATTAATTCCTTCACTTCAAACATAGGAAACAAAATAAAGAATATACATAACATACAAACTTAAAGATTAAAATAATGGATAAATAAACACCAAACTGATAAATTAAAAAATGATTATCAATTTAGAGATTGCAGGGCAGTAGGGTTAATGGGGCTTGAATAGGAGTGAGTTTCTCAGATGTAACATTTTATATAGCTTTAAATGAAGTAAATATATTGTCAATTTTCTAATTAAAAATTGAAAAAAGAAACAAAGTATGATAAGGTTTAGGAAAAGATGTAAAAATTAATGAAAGCTTCATATATATAAAAATATGTCTAAAATGGATGAAGAATTTAAATAAGCATTTCATTGAAGGGGGACCTTGAAAGTGATAGGGGACTCAAGAGCTGGGAAATTTTAGTTTAAGGTAACAGTTAATAAGCCTAGTAGTTAAAGCATGTAAAAAGGTATTGTTTCAGGAACTGAAGGTACGGCCCACCCTAACTGCAGAAGACCACAAGTGATTGAACTTTGTGCTCCAGAAGAGACCTTAAGCAATCAAGGTGGTATCCAAACCATTGTGTTCCAGGAAAACACAGTCTACCGCCCAGGACACAGGTAAAGAAAATCACCCAGGACACAGGACACACATAACAAAAATCACTGGTCAGCAGATGAAAGAATGTTAGGAAATTTGCCAGACTGCAACTTTAAAAAATATATATTTAATTTATTTATTTTTAGAGAGAGGGGAAGAGATGGAGAAAAACATCAATATGCAGTTGCCTCTTGCACACCCCCTACTGGGGACTTGACCCACAACCCAGGCATGTACCCTGATTGGGAATCGAATCTGTGACCCTTTGGTTTGCAGGCCAGCACTCAATTCACTGAGCCACACCAGCCAGGGCTGAACTGCAGCTTTTACTCGATTAACCTCTTTCCTGAATTCCAAATCCCTTACCTACACTTTTTTTCCCTTGAATTCCAAACCCCTTACCTACACTTTTCTTCTCTTTATAAAAAGAGTCAGTTCAAAATGTAATTTAAGATGATCTGTTATGATACAAACCCAACTTCTCAGATTGCAGGCCATCTGAATAAAGTGCCCATAAAGATTAAATCCCTGTCTCTGCTTATTGGGTCCAGTAGGTGTTAGGCAACATGAACACTGGCTCTTCTGGTTTCAAAAGGTCAATAAACATTTGAAAAAATAATCAGCCTCACTAGTAATCAGGTAAATACTAATCGAAATAGTACTAAAATACAATTTTACACCTATTATCAGCTTGCTGTTACCCTGTTTTGGCTAGGGTGCAGATAAATAAGGTTTCTTATATGTTGGTGATAGACTGCAAATTGGTGCAACTTGACAATATTTAGAAAATAAACAATAGGCACATTTTTTATCCTAAACACTCTTTTGGGGTTATATCTTAGAGAAATTCACACATTTGCACAAGGAGGCCCACATGAACATTGGTATTCACTTTTAACACTGCAAATTTGAAGCAACATAAATGTCCATCAATAGAAGAATGAATAAATAAATGGAAGTAAATTAATATCACAGAATGTTATACATCATTTAAAAAGAATGAACTTGGGTTAATCACATGTGTCAACCAGGGCAAATTAAAAAAACAAAACAAAACAAAACAGTATCAAGTGAAGAAAAAAAGCAGAATATATGCAAATAATTAATAAACAATGTGGGGAAAAATAAGCAATGTGGAGTTACCTAGATATCTATAAAAGGAGGTAGATTAGGTGTTTATAACACACATCCCCTAGCAAACTCTAAATCCATAAAAGAAATTTTTGATTTGTAGCCTCTTCTTGGAATTTCTTTCCTTGGTATTTGCCACACTTAGTGTTTCTCTATGCTAGTACCATTCTCAGACCATGGCAACCATGGCAAGAGGGGAACCTTCCCTTAGGGCTCATGGTTTAAAGCACCCCGATACCACAGATACCACAAATATGTATACATAGAAATGTACAAAAGAACATATAGGTATCTCTTGCACTCATGCCCTGGTGTCCAGTACTAACACAGAGCAACCCACTGTGCAAGCATCCACTTTTATGCCTGATGCCATTTTGACCCCATAGGAATGAAGTCCTTAAATCTAAAGGCAATAACATTTCAGCACTGCGAAGGTTTATAATTTATACCATTGGCAACATTTGAAATAGACACTTCTTTAGGGTTCTAAGAGAATTAGAATGGCAGAAGTACTAAAGTTAGTAAAAAGGTTCACATTTCAATTCCTTCTTCTCTCATATCAGGAAAACAATAGATTATTGCATATTAAAACTCTTCCCAGTAATGCTGAAGGTACATTTTCTTGCTTTTTTTTGTGCTCTCATTCTAACTTGAAAATAATTCAAATCAGCATGGTGTTCACATTAAGGCACCTGAAGGAAATTTTGTAATCCTAAACCATTCATATTACTTTTAAGTTTGATATATATAATTCTAGACAACATGTGTGAAGTGTGATACTAATTGTTTACATTGGCAACTAAATGAATGTTGAATGCCAAAATTGTGAATAGTTTTAATTTTCATAAAACTATTTAGTAAGATTTTATCCTATTTTTAAAAATTTAAAAATGTTCAGTTTTATTTTAAAACTTTATTAAAAATTTGTTATACCTTAAATGCTGTTTTTATTCACTTATTAAAAATCTACAGAATTCCAAAACTACAAATTTGTTATTTATTAATTATAATTTTCTATTTGGCTTTTAATTTTGATAGATAATTTTGGTTTAGGTCATTAGTGAAAATGACTTTCACAAATTGTATGAAAATATTGACTATGATAATGTAATTAGGGATTTCACTGAAATTAAGGCAAGAAAAAATTTCACAAAATTAACATGATAATTGCTCTAGCTGGTGTGGCTAGGCAGTTATTTGGATTGTCATCCTATACACCAAATAGTTGAGGGTTTGATTCCTGACCAGGGCACATACCCAGGTTGCAAGTTCCATCTCTGGCTGGGGGACGTATGAGAGGCAACCAATCAATGTTTCTCTCTCACATCAATGTTTCTCTATTTCTCTCTCTCCCTTCCTCTCTCTCTAAAATAAGTAAACATAACAAAATTAAAAATATAATTAATGTTATATTTGCCTTATTTTATTATTCACCTAAACATCACTAACCCATCAATAGAGTAACTAGACACACATAACTATAATTTTAGTAGTTTAGCTTTCAAACATACAAACTTAGTTTTATGCAAGTGTGTTTGCCAAGAACATAGGATAGAATATGTGAATATATATGTAGGTTCACCAGTCTGTTGGTTCGATTTGTATATTTTAACTATTCAGGCATATGTTAAATGGACTTCCATGTATACTTGTGCACTACTGCCACAAATATTTGGAGCAGTCTTTCTGACCTCTCCTGTTTCCTCAATGATTTTGAATTTTCTCCTGATTCTTATCCCTTCTTTGCTGTTTATATTATTATTCCCTCTACTAGGCAGAGCAATTTATGTGTGCCTCAGTTTTCACCTTTCCACAGCATATTCATCTCTTCATAATCCTCAGAAAAACAAATGGAGTCCCAGTTAACAGGACCTACTCTTAGAACAGGCTAGCATGATCTTCTTCTGCTTGTACATGGGAAAATTTTGTAATAGGGAAAATTCCTCTGCAGAAATCTACCAGACAATGCTGTATCTTTTTCTACCTTCTTGCCTGTTCTCCATTTTTGTTAAGAAAATAAAGTACTTAATTCACATTCTCTAACATTTTTATGTGGTTGAGTTTGAAATCCCAGTCAGTGGTATCTGCATTTGAAAAAATGTCCACAATCATGGGGGAAGTTTGTTCTTTGTTTGTTTGTTTGTTTGTTTACAGTTTACTTTCAATTTTATTTCATATTGGTTTCAGGTATATAGCTTAGTGGTTAGACAATCATATACTGTACATAGTGTTCCCCTTGATATTTCCAGTACAATTGTAGGGGACATTTTAATGTTAGAAATCCCTAAGTTTGTGTTATCAGACATTAATGGAGAAGAGACTTTTGAGCAGAATGCCTCAATTTGAAACAACATGTATAAAAAATGCTACAGCTTTAAGTTGTAGGAGGCTTTTTTTTGACATTAGCAAAAGAGAAGAAACACAGAGGAGTTTTATCAATGTACTTATTTCTTTTACAAGAACAGATCCACTTTCCTAATGCCAAAGCCATTTTTAAAAAGGCTTTGAAGTACATATTTACCTTTTTTCCTTCTTTCAAGATTCACTGGGTGTCAGAAAAATAGCTGCTCTGAATTTTTTTAAAGTACAAATTCAAGCTTTCAATTACTAAACTCCACTTATTTATTACCTTTTCCCCCAATGGCCTTCATGTTTTGAAAGACAGTGTCTAGAAAAACTGAATTTATTA
>PVJD01007704.1:0-80898 GCA_004026545.1 Mormoops blainvillei | reverse complement strand
CTATTATAAGAAATCAGAGAAATAATCTATAATATAAAATCTAGTGTCTCAACATGCACAAACTTGATGATGGACAAGAAATGAAAGCTAAAAAGCTATGCAGGTAAGAAAATATCACAAACTATGGAGCAGACCACAGTGAAGTTCTTCTCAGTAGTCTCTAGTATTTACCACTATTTTTTCTTTCTGGATCTGCCTCTGGTGATGTGAGATGTTGACCCCATCTGATTTTAGGCAGCCTGTTCGAGTCTTCCTATGATCTGCTGCCTCTGGCTGTTTCCTTTTGTTGTTAATCTAGTCAGTCTGGGCTCAGCACTCAGGCTTAAGCACCGTAGGGTGGGGCAGAATCCCTCCTGGGGTTGGGGCTAATGTTTCCCCTCAGGCTGCTGCTGCCTGAGGGGCATGGTCTGTGGGAGCTTTAATGGCTGCTGCCTTATAGGGGGTGATTCAGCACCAGGATCCCAGAGGCTATTCTCTCAGTTCTCTCCCCAAAGTCTCCGTTCCTAGTCTCTCCTCAAGCATCTCTAGTCCACTCTGCCCACACCCCTGTTTGCCAGGGATCTACCGTCTATGGCTGCCACTCTGCACTGAGCAGTCAGGCTTAAGCACCACAGGGCCAGAGCAGAGTCCCTCCTGGGGGCGGGCCATTGTTTCCTCTCAGGCTGCCACACCGAGGGGAGTGGTCTGCCTGCGCAAGATGGCTGCTGCCTCATGGGGGATGACTCAGCACTGGCATCCCGGTGGCTACTTTCTCAGTTCTCTCCCTGAAGCCTTCATTCCCAGTCGCTACTCAGGCATCTAGCCCACTCTGCCCCCACTTTTGCCAGAGCCTAGGGTAAGTGGATGCAAATAAAAATTTATTTTTTGGCCCTTTAAATGGTTCTTAGCATCTCCAGCTGCCCATCTCTGGCAGAGAGCAATGCTGCTGATTTTCATAGTTCCTATTATCTGTGTACTTTTTGGGTTCTGGTGCTGTAGGCTTGGGGGTACCTGCTTATGGTTTAGACCCCACTCTTCTCAGGGGGTACAACTGGCTACTTAAATATCCCTCTGGTGCTGCCACCTGAAGGTGCCCAGCCAGGCTCTTCACATCTCTGCCGCACTCCTTACCAGCCATATTGTTCTGAAGCTGGTTCTTCTGTCTGTCCGAGGTTATAAGGCTTCTCTCTCACTATTGTTCAGTTGTTTGTGCCTGGTGATTTCTCCACAATTTAGTTGTAATTCCAGACTGGTCCTGGGAGGAGGTCAGTGTGTCTTTCATTCAGTCCTCTGCCATCTTCCCTCTCAAGACTCAAAATTCTTTTAGAAAGCAAGTTAAATCAGGTATATTTCAAAGTAACTACTCCTTTAGGCATGTAAATGCATAACCATGTCCCTATCTGTGAGGAATTAATCATAATATATTTGTGACTGCTAAAAGCAAGTATGACAAATGACAGCGTGACTATCAAATAAATGGTTGTTTTTCTTGTCCAGGATACACCCTTTATCACTTGCTCACTCTCTTTGGGGGATCATTTACAGTGACTCACACTGTGAGTTAGGAAGTAAATCCTCCCTGATGTCACAGTAAAAAAACTTGTGAAACTCATAAGCTATAGGAACTTCATGAATGGATAACCTATGGAATTGAAATAGTATTTAAAAATGGATATATTTTTCCTGCAGATATCCTTGGGACGCAGTTTTATTGCCTCTTATAATGGGCTTTATTTTAACACAGGCCCCATACTAAGGTAACAGTCCTTTTTGATAAGTTGTTGGATGCCTGGAGCCCCAACTATATTAACCAATCTTACAGATTTGTTAGGAGCACCAAATGAATAATGTATATGAAAGCATTTTGGGAGGGATCCAACATTAAAAAGCGATGATACCAGTGAAACAATGAATGTACAGAGATTACAAAATGTGTCAGAGAATTCATCAGAGGCCACTTCCTGGTTTCAAATCTTTGTACAATATTTAAATGTATTTTGTTATTTTAGGTGGGAGGGATGGTTTTATCAAATTTTAGAACTTCCATCGTGCATTGTGTGAAGCAAAGCATTAAATTCATTGAATTAAGTTCATTGAATTCAAGGTTTTAATAGCAGAGGCAGTAATATCTTTATAGGACTATCAATTTAACAAGTTAGTGGTCCTTTAGAAGAGAATTCTAAGAAACTATTTAGGTTTATTATAAAAAAAATATCAATCATAAAATATTTTGAGAAAGTGTTCTCTTACCTTCTACTCTCTCTTTTTTTCTGCATTCCTATAAATGCTGATATTTTTCATCCAAAGCCTTAATCTTTTTTTCCTCTATACCCTCTTCCTATGTTACTTCAATCAGGATCAAGGCTTTAGTCACTTGTATCCCTCAAACTTCCAGATCTTTGCATCTAAGTCCATTCTAATTTCAGGACCACTATTCCTAGCTGCTTGGATATGTCAAAAGAATCTCCAACTAAATATAGCCTAAACTGAAGTCTTTATCTTTTTAAAAAAATCCTCACCCAAGGACATGTTTATCAATTTTAGAGAGAGGGGAAGGGAGGGAAGGAGGGAGAGAGAGTAGTCAGCTCCCTCTTGTATATTCTCTGATCGGGGATGGAACCCACAACCTAGGCATGTGACTGGACTGGGGATAGAACCCGTGACCTCTCTGTTTACAGGATGGTGCTTCAACCAACTGAGCCATGCCAGCCAGGGCATAAATTGAAGTCTTTATCTTTACCCCTGCATGAGCTTCTGCTTCCGAATTTCTGTCTTGGCTAATGGCATCGCCATTGTATTAAGTTAACCCTAGCTGCTGGGTAAATCCCAAAGTTCTTTCTTTCTTACTAATGTAAAGTCCAATCAATGAGAAGGGACCGTGGGCTTTCAGGGATCCAGGCTAACAGGCTCTTCTTTCATCACCCAGCTGGTAGGAGAAAAGAATGGGAGATATACTGATAGAGATTTTTATTGATTTTATTCAGATCAAGTCATGTAAGTGGTGCTCATCATTTCCACTTACATTCCTTTGATCAAAAGTTAGTTACATTGCCGCACCTAACTGCAGGGGAAAGTGGGATGTGTTATTTGGTTGTGTGCTCAGAAGAAGGAATAGGTTTAGGTGGGAATATAGCAGTATCTTCCATAACTCATCTTCATGTTCAAGTTTACAACCTCTCATCTTTGACATTCCTCTTTTTTAGCTATTGGTCTCAATTCCAACAACCCTCTTACCACCAGTTCTTATATTTCTAGGTCCTTCTCTCCAGTACTGCTACTCCAGTGTTGCTTTTCCACCAGAACCTATAATCCATTGAGTGATCACTGTTTCTCTGCTTCTCATTCTTTTTGTGAGAAAGACCACTTCATTCAATTTCTGTCCACTCATGACCACTTTATTCAATTTATATTTGCTCCATAACATCATTATAATCACTCCTTTGCATACATGCTCGACTCCTTTGATCTCCTCTTGCTTCATCCTGTCTTCTCGGAAAAACCACAATCCTACTTAAATTCAGTTCTCTACTTGCTCCTTAATTATGCTTGATGCTAGACAAAAACACAAAACCATGCTGAATGGGCTCAATTTATAAGATTGTTAATATTCAATGTGCTCAGAATGCTGCCTGGAAATCATACTGGCTTTTACTAGTACTCTTCAACTCTCCTGGATGATTGCTTCATACTGACCGCACTTTAAATTTTCCTTCTCAGTCTTCACTCTAAACCGATGAGCATGCATCCTATTGCATTGAGAAACAAGCAATCGTAAGAGAACTTCCAAAAACTGTTACCACACCTACACCCATTCAACTATCTGTATCCATTTACCTGGTATTTTTCCTCTTACTATAGATAGATAAACAAAGGCTAACCACTTCACCTGTGACCCCATTTCCTCTTAGGATGGGACCCTCAAAGGCAAGAAAAATACTCAGGTAATTCTCTCCTCTCTTCCCTGAGTCATTACTCCTCTCCTCCAACCAAATTCTCACATTTGTTTCTAGCTAATGTCCATTTTATTTCCTTCCCTTAACAGTGAAAATCCACAGAAGAGCTGTTTGTATTCACTGTCTCTCTTTTACCTTCAATTCCCTCTTGCGCCACTCAGTCAGACTTTCATACTTGTTAGTTTACTTACCCTGAATGTATCAAGGTCACTATGACCTTCATGTCATTTTCCAACCCTCATCATACTGGACCTATTGGTAGTATTGATATAAGTGATCACTTTTTCCGTCTTGTAACTCTGTTTACCTCTTGGTTTTCAAGTATCGGACTCTCCTGGTTTCACTCCCATTTCCCTGGGTGTTCCTCTCAGGCTCCCCTGCTGGTTTCTCCCACCTCCCTGAGCTCTGAATGTTGAGTGCTCAGATCTCATTTCTCTTTTCTAACTTCACTTTGTCAGTGATCTTGTTCAAGCTCGTGGATTTAAATATCATCCATAGAACTGAAGACTCCCCAATTTCTATCTCTAGCCTAGACCTCTCCTTGATTTCTAGACTTGTATATCCGATTGGTTACTTGAGGGTTCTCCTTGGATGTCTAAAATTGAATATGTCTCAAATCGAACATGTCCCCAAGTGAGTTTCTGCTCTTAGCTCATGAACCTACTCTTTCTGAAGTTTTCTCCATCTAAGAAAATGGACACTTCATCTTTCCAGTTGCCCTGGTCAAAAACCTGGGAGTTATCTTTGACGTCCCTTTTTCTTTTCAAACCCTATATCCAATCCATCAGCAAACTCTATTGGCCCCGTCTTCAAAATACATGCAGAACCTGATCACTGTTCACCAGTTTGCCTCCTAATGCTCTGGGCTGAGCCGCCATAGCTGCTCTGCTGGATTACTACAGTAACTTCCTGTCTGGGCCTCCTGCTCCTGCCTTTACTCTCCATCCGGCCTCTCCTCGACTCTGTACCCTGCACAGCACTTTTAAAAGATAAGTCAGCGCATGTCATCTCTCTGCTCAAAACCTTCCGGTGTCCTTCCATTTTATTTAGAGTAAGAGCCAAAGTTCTTAACAATGGCTTACAAGGCCCTATACAGACCTCCTGTTAACATGCGGATGTGCCTTCCTGCTTTCGCCCTTGTGCTCTCAGCCTCACCCGTGTGGTTTTATTGCTGTTCCTTGTTGTTGCCATGCGCACGACAACTTATATAGGACTTCACTTTTTGTTTCCTCTGCTCAGAAGTCCACTTTCATTGCTTTCTCACATTTCCTATGGTTTTTCTCAAATGTCGCCTTTTCAGTGAAGCCTTTTTTGATCATACACAGTGCTTATCTATAATAAAATATGGACTGGAAAATTTCTATTAGACATCTTAGCAGTCAGTGACAATCTCAGAAATAAACCTTTTGGTGGAGTGATTATGACAGAAACCACATTAATGAAATAGTGGGAGGAGAAATAAGGAAACGAAGATGGCAAGCTATAGGAAATTTAAGCATTTTGGTTGTGAATGTAGGAGAGGATGGGTAAATTCCGGGTTACCGTTTTAACACAGTATGTGCTTAAGGAACACCAAAAGGAAGCAAATCTGGAAAGAATTTAGTACTTCACAATTTGAAAATTAGGAGCTAAAGGAGTCATGATACACTTCTAATTTGGTTCAGGTTTCTATCAGTTATTTAAATGCTTGCATTACTTATGGGAAAGAATCTCTTAATACTTAGGTCCTTTGAATGATCTAATCTGGCTGTGAATATGGTTATAGGTCAAAGTCTGTGAGGGATTGAGGGATATTGTTTCCAGGTTTTGTTTGAAAGATTTGGGCTTATTTAAATGTTGATGGAACTGATCCAGATGAAAGGACCAGCAGAATATGTAGGAGAGGGAAGAGATAATCGGTGGCGCTTTATCTGAGAAGGTGGCAAGGGATTGAATCTGAGGACAGATGGAAGGATCGGCATTAGGTAGCTCTCTACTATAACTGAAAGGATAAAGGAGAGCCTGGGCACATATCTAGCTGGGGTTGTAGAGTTTGATATGGGAGTGAGAGGACATAACTACCTGAGGTCTTAGGTTTCTCTGAGAAGGAGGAAAGACCCTTTGAGTGTGAGGGAGTGAGAGTGTCTTACAGCTAGACACTCTCTAGAAGAGTGAGAAAACCACTGACTAGATTGGTGATCTTGAATCTCCAGTGGACATTTCTTCAATTACCTAGGTGATTGCAAGAAATATAGGATTTTTCTTTGAAGAAACAAAGGTTGCTGAGGGAAAAGTATTTAATAGTGGCACTATCTTAAGTAACCAAATATCCACTTCTTTTTTTGCATGTAATAAGTCAGTATGCATGTGGGGAAATGGTAGAGATAGTTTGGAGAAAAGCACTCTGGAAGGCACTTAATCTGTTTTGTTTTGTTTCTTCTTCAGAAATGAGTGAGATTTAATAACACAAACTTTTCCTCAGAGATGAAGTTCTCATTGAAGAGGGTGGGAGTCAAGAGACCTGAATCATAGTTCTGGTTCTGCCACTAGTTAGGCTGTCTCTCCGGGTTTCAGTTTCTCATCAAAAGGCTGGGAAGAAATGATCTTATTTTCCTTTCACTTCTATGACCTCTAAGTCCAAGACATTCTGTTTCCATCTTGACTGCTTCCATCTAACAAGCAAGGGTGTAAAGCATGGACCTCTCTTTGGAGTTGGAAGTGTTCTTACACATCATCTGAGTCTGAATTCTTGTTTCAAGGTATCGGCTTTTGAGGGGACCTGATGACCTTGACCATTCTTGGTGGCCAAAATTTTGAACCAATTTAGAAGATAAGGCAAAGGAGTCAGGCAGACATAGAGTAAAACATTGTCTTTATTACTGGTAGATATTGGAGAATGTGGCTTAGATTTGTAGGCAAATGGGCTTTATGACACTGAAGTTCGGGTCTGAGGTATATTTACCCATCAAAGTCCTGGGCATCACAGAGAACTGCAGACTTTTTCACATTGTCTCTGCAGATATCATCACATAAGGAAGCAGAGAAGAACATTGGCAGCCCAACTCCATAATAGCAAGGAGAAAGGAAGGAGTAGTCATTGACTATCATGTCCTGTCCTAAACTTACCAATCAAGTAAGTTACTCCTTTTTAGGGGAGAAATAAGGATTTGGAAGAGAGGGGATTGGACAGAGAGAAGGAGAGAGAGAGAGAAGAAGAAGGAGGAGGAGTGGGAGAAAAAGAAGAAGAATGGGAAGGGGAAAGGAAGGAGGAGGGGGAGGGATAAGCAGAGGGGGAGGGGAGAAGGAGAAGCAAAAGGAAAGGCAAGGTATGAGGCTTTTTCATTGGTTTCTCTTCAGCTTCCTGTGCTGGTTTTTCCTCATCTTCCTGATTTCTGAATATCAGAATACTTCAGGGTCCAGTCCTTAGAAATCTTATCTATCTTGTTCTCTTTCTATTTTCTTTCCTCCAGGCTAATGGCTCTATATACTTAAGATTATGGATGCACAGATCACCTTGTTGATAGTAGTATATCCTTGGCTTAGTACAGAAACACTCAACGAATGCAATCGAAATGAATGAATTTTGGAAGTTGTATAAATGAAGGAGGAAGAAGTTGTGTAAAAGAGGGCAGGAATAGCTCAATCCTGGGCTCAGAGTCTCTGTGTGGAAATTTCCAAGAGCACAGTAGACTCACACTTTCAGTAATAATTCATGGTTTTTTTACTTTATTTTATTTTTAAGAAAATATTTTATCATTTATGCTATTAGAGTTGTCCAATTTAAAGGTTTAAAACTTAGCTAAATTGAAGCATGAGGCTGTTTAGGTGGACTTGAACCTAGAGGAGAGATAAGAAATAAGGTTTTTTTCAAAGATAGCATCTCATCTCTCCTACAAAAGACATTATTATTATTATTTTAAATTATTTTACTTCAATAGTAGTTTTGGGAAACAGAGACTCTCCTTAATTGGGGGCAAGGATATTTTGTAACTCTAGTAACCCACTATTTGTGATGAGAATTTGTTTTCTCAAGAGTTGTGAGGGAAAAGAAAGAACAATCTAACTCCAGGGGTCCAGAGAAGAAGAGGATATTCAGAGGTTCTGACCAGTGAGACATAATATCATCCTAGTGAGATGTATGGCAATGGGCACCATCCCTTCCAAGGTTTATTGAAGCTGAAGCCTGTGTTGGTATAAACTGAATTCTAAGTAATTGCTCTTTTTTGACCAGCATGGCAGGGCAATCTTGATAACATAATACATATATTATAAATGTATATGCATATGTACAGGGCATGCAAATTTAGTAGTCAGTAAAATTAAGTTGCTCAACTATAAATGCACAAAAGTATTGATGGTGTTTAGATATCTCCCATATGTTTGGGCTGATGTTCACTTAAAATCTCAAATGCCTGGACCAGTGTTAAATGAACACTTTTCCATGGACAGAGGCCCATTTACCTATGGGTATTTGTCTATTAAAGTTAACCTCTACACATTTTTTTTTTTTTTTTGCCCGTGACTCACTGATTTTAACATATAAAAACTCATTTCTTTAAAGTTGGAAGTAATCTGTCTGTTTGAATTCTTTGGTCTTTTTTATACTGTTGCATGGGATTTATCATATTATACCTTGCAATATAGTGGTTTATATGTATCTCTCTCCTTTGTTAGAATGAAAACTTCTTGAGGAAGGGAATCTTATCTTATTTTTAAATTTTTTATTGAATTTATTGGAGTGACATTTGGTAATAAAATTGTATATGTTTCAGAGGTGCAATAAGATAACACTTCATCTGTACACTGTATTGTTATGTTCACCACCCCAAGTCAAGTGTCCTTCCATCACCAGCTATCCTGCCTTTACCCTCTCCACATCCCCCTACCCCTCTTTCCCTCTCATAAACCCCGTACTGTTGTCTGTGTCTATGAGGCCTTTTTTTTTGCTTAATATCTTTATCTTTTTCACCCAGTCCTCCTACTCCTTCCCCTCTGAAAATTGTCAGTCTATTTTCTATATAAGTCTGTTTCTATTTTGTTTGCTAGTTTATTTTGTTTATTAGATTCCACATATAGATGAAATCATATGGCATTTGTCTTTCTCTTAATGGCTTATTTCACTGAATATAATACTCTTCAGGTCAATTTATGCTCTCAGAACAAGTAAGATTTCTTTCCTTTTTATGGCTGGGTAGTATTCCATTGTGTAAATGTACCACAGCTTTTTTTATTCACCCATCTGTGGATGGGCTCTTGAACTGCTTGCAAATCTTGGCTACTGTAAATAATGCTGTAATGAACAGAAGGGTGCATATATTCTCTCAAATTAGTGTTTCGTGTTTCTTCAGATAAATTCCCTGAAGTGGAATTTCTGGGTCATAAGACATTTCTATTTAAAAATTTTTAAGGTCACTCCATACTGTTTTCCACAGTGGCTCTACCAATCTGCATTTCCACTGAGATGCACAAGAGTTCCCCTTTCTCCACATCCACCAGTACTTGTTTGTTGATTTATTGATCATAGTCATTCTGACAGGGTTGAGGTGACATCTCATTGTGGTTTTATTTGCATTTCTTTGATGATTAGTGATGTTGAGCATCTTTTTATATGTGTATTGCCCATCTGTATGCCCTGTTTGGAAAAGTGCCTATTTTGGTCCTTTGCCCATTTTGTAATTCAATTGTGTGTGTGTGTGTGTGTGTGTGTGTGTGTGTGTGTGTGTGTGTGTCGAGGGATGTAAGTTGTTCATAAATTTTGGATAGTAACCCCTTTTAAGATGTATCATTGGCAAATATGTTCACCCATTCAGTGAGTTGTCTTTTAATTTTGTTGATGGTTTCATTTGCTGTGCAAAATGTTTTTAGTTTGGTGTAGTCCCATATATTTATTTTTCTTTTGTTTATCTTGCCTGAAGAGATATATCAGAAAAAATATTGCTATGAGAAATGTCTGAGATATTATTGCCTATGTTTCCTTCCAGGATTTTTATGGTTTTGAGTCTAACATTTAAGTCTTTAATCAATTTGGACTTTATTGTTTATGGTGTAAGGAAGTGGTCTATTTTATTTTTGTTTTTCTCACATATCTCTCCAGTATCCCCAACATCACTTAATGAATGGGCTATCTTTACCCCATTGAATGTTTTTGCCTCCTTTGTCAAATATAAATTAACCATAAAGGTGTGGGTTTATTTCTGGGCTCTCCATTCTGTTCCATTGATCTATTTGTCTGTTTTTATACCAGTACAATGCTGCTTTGAATTCTATGACCCTGTAGTATAGTTTGTTATCAGGTAGCATGGTTCCTCCAACTTTATTCTTCTTTCTCAAGATTGCAATAGCTATTTGGGGTCTTTTTTGTAGTTCCATGTAAATTTTTGGAATATTTGTTCTTTTTCTGTGAAATGTACCTTTGGTATCTTAATAGGAATTGCTTTGAATCTATGGATTGCTTTGGGTAGTATAGACATTTTAATGATGTCAGTTTTTCCTATACATGAACATGGTATATGCTTCCACTTGTTTGTATCTCCTTCAATTTCCTTCTTCAGTGCTTATAATTTTCTGAGTACAGGTTCTGGTTTTACATCTTTGGTTAAATTTATTCCTAGGTATTTTATTTTATTTTTTGATGCAATTTTAATGGGATTGTTTTCTTAGTTCAGTATTAATGTATGGAAATGCAACTGGTTTCTGGATATTTATTTATCAGGGCACATGCAAATTTAGTAGTAATTCTAGTAGTTTTCTGGTGAAATCTTTAGGGTTCTCTGTATTATGTCATCTACAAATAATGACAGTTTTATTTTTTCTTTTCAAATTTGGATGCTCTTTATTTCTTCCTTTTTTCCTGATTGCTATGGCTCAGACCTCCAATACTATGTTGAATAAGAGTAGTGAAAGTGGACATCCTTGTCTTGTTCCTGATCTTAAGGGAAATGTTTTAGTTTTTGCCTGTTGAGTATAATGTTAGCTGTCGGTTTGTGTATATATGACCTTTATCATGTTGAAGTATGTTTCCTCTATTTCCACATTGCTGAGAGTATTTATCATAAATGGTTGCAGGATTTTATCAATTTTTTCTGCATTTATTGATATGAAGAGTGTTTTTTATCTTTCATTGTGTTTTTATGGTGTATCACATTTATTGATTTGCAGATATTGTACCATTCTTGCATCCCTGAAATAAATCCCACTTATCAAGGTATATGATTTTTTTAATGTATTGCTGGATCTGGTTTGCTACTATTTTTTGAGGATTTTTCATGTATGTTCATCAGGGACAGTGACCTATAATTTTCTTTCTTTGTAGTGTCTTTATTGTTTTTGGAATTAGGATAATGCTAGTCTCATAAAATGAGTTTGGAATTATATCCTCCTCTTGAATTTGCTGGAATAGTTTGAGAAAGATAGGTGTTAGTTCTTCTTTGAATGATTGGTAAAATTCTCCGGTAAAACCATCTGGTTCAGGACTTTTGCTTGTGATTTTTTTTTTAATTACTTCTTCAATTTCACTGGTTGTAATCTCTGTTTCAGATTATCTGGTTCTTCCTGATTCCATTTTGGAAGATTGTATGTTTTTAGGAATTTATCCATTGTGTTTAGATTGTCCAATTTGTTGGCATATAGTTGTTCATAATATAATATTATGAATATTTCTCCTTTATTTCGCTCTTTATTTCTCCTTCAATTTTAAATGATAACCTTGTTGGATAGAGCAGTTTGGTTGTAGGTAATTGCTTTTCATTACTTTGAATATTTCATGCCAATCCCTTCTGACCTGAAATGTTTCCATTGAGAAATCAGCTGACAGTCTTAATTGAGCTTTATTATAGATAACTAACTGTCTTTTATTGCTATTTATAAGATTCTCTCTTTTTCGTTTACCTTTGCCATTCTAATTATAATGTGTCTTGATTTGGGCCTCTTTGGGTTCATGTTGTTTGGGAATCTCTGGCTTCCTGGACTTGTGTATCTTTTCCCTTAACCAATTTAGGGAAGTTTTTAGTCATTACTCCTTTAAATAGATTCTTGATACTGTGGTCTCTCTCTTTTCCTCCTGGTGCCCCTTTGGTGTGGATGTTATTATGCTTCATTTTGTCCCAAAGTTCCCTCAAACTATCCTCATTTTTTAAATTCTTTTTTTTCTTTTTTTTGCTGTTCTGATTGGATGTTTTCTTCTACCTTGTCTTCCAGGTTGCTGATTTGTTTCTCTGCTTCATCCAACCTACTGTTTATTCCTTCTAGCATATTCTTCATTTCAAATATTGTATTCTTAATTTCTGATTGGTTCTTTTTTATGATTTCTCTGTCCTGTTTTTTTTATTACAGTCTCTTTAAGTTCTCATTAATTTCATCCATTCTTCCCTTAATTCCCTGAGCAGCCTTATGATCATTGTTTTGAACTCTATATCTAGTAACCTGCCTTCCTCCATTTCATTTAGCACTTTTTTCTTTTTTTTTTGAGGTTTCTTTTGTTCTTTCATTTGGGGCATGTTTCTCCCCCACCCCCATTTTGGCTGCCTCTGTGTTTGTTTCTATGTGTTAGGTAAATATACTGTAACTCCCAGTCTTGGTAAGGTGACATTATATAATAAGTGTCTTATGGGACTCCACGGCATGGTCTTCTTGATTACATGCTCTGGATGCTCCAGGAATGTCCTTTATGTGTGTTATTTGGGCCATTGTATTGTACTTGCATCTTGATTGTACTTGGTTTATCTGTGTGTCAGGTCAACCCTCAGGTTGGCTGACTGTGTTGATTAACTCTGACCACAGTGTATGAGGGGCTGTGTTGGCTCTGGGCACTCAGAACTGAATTCATCTGAACAGGTTCTGATGCCTGCCAAGATCTCCCTTTGGATATGCCTCTTATGAAGCTAACTGGGCCCTGCCTTGATGTTGTCTGAAGCTGGCCACTGGGTGTGTTGGTTCTGGGACCTCTTGGAAGTCAGATATAGGCCACTGTCATATGCTGCCTGTGACTGGCCCTTGGCAACCTATTTGGAGCTACAGTATGATCCACAGTTTGTGCCTGCCTCTGCTGGGCCTGGGTGTGCACTGGAAAGATTGAACTGTGCACCAAGGCTACCTTTTACTAGCAGCAGGCTTAGGGTCAGGTCAGCAAAATTCCCTTAGAACCCTGACTTGCCTGCCTTGCCTGCCTGTTAGGCTCAGTCACTGAGCCGCTGACAGTGCTCAATTTGCATGTGATAGTTTCTGAGTCACCAGGTGGGGGTGAGAGGTGTCACTAGATCTATACAGATTCAAATTTGGTACCAGTGCTGGTTATGAGGCCACTCAGTCAGCAAATGTCACAGGATATACCAAGTCCAGCTGCCACTTCCTGGGTGCTCATACACATTTGTAGTAGAATAGGGTTCTCAGGGAGTCATCAGGGTTAGGCTAGCCATGTTTATTAGGCCCAAACAGACCAAGATTTGGCCGTGTGAAGGGAAGACTCTGCACCAGTCGATTGTGTGAGGGAAAAATTTCTGCCATCCTAGACCTACACAACTCAGTCTGTTTCAGCTTCTGCCAGGAACCCAATCTCAGTAGGGTGGGGCCACTGTGAGTCAGGAGAGGGTACGTTGCCAGTTAGGCTTGAGGGAAGTTGAGGGGTGTGGCCCGCTACCCCAAAGCCACACAGTTCAGTCTGTTTTGGATTCTATCTAGACCTTGGCAGAACAGGGCCACCAAGAGTCTAGAGGGTGGGGCTGCCTGGAGCCTGGGACCTGTGGATCTCTTGTGGGGGCTGGTGCCAGTCAGGTTCATGGGATAGTTGGGGAAATAACCACCACCCCTAAGCCGTACAACTTGGTCACTGACACTCTCTTAGTTTGCTCAGACCTCTACACCCTAGCCCAGACAGCTGACTTTTTAGCAGGGCAGCATCTTTGCAAGGTGGGTCAACAGAGGGTGGGGTTATTGCATTCTCCTAGGCTGATGCTGTGTGGAGGGGTGTGCTCTACTGAAGGAAGATGGCACCTGCAGTGTGGTAGAGTAACTTGGCACAGGGCATCCCAGCTATTGTTCCCTCTTTCCTCAGAGCCACAAACCACAGTGTCTCCTTGAAGAACTCTATTCTACTCTGCCCTCCTTCTGCCAAAGCCCAGGATGAGTTGCTGCAAAAGAGATTTTATGCACTGGCCCTTTAAGAGTGCACCTGTGTCTCTAGGAGAGTCATGCCTCTCCCTGGAAGATTGAATCTCTGTTGATTTTCACAGCCAGATGTTATGTGGGCATCTCTTCCTGGATCTGGTGTGTTGGGCTCGGGAGCCTGGCTTTGGGTTGAGACCCAACACTTCTCAGGGATATCCTCCCCAAGCTGAGATATCCCTTTGGAATCTCAGCTGCTGCCTGTAGGAGTGAGGCCAGACAATTTTGAGTCTCTGCACTTCCTACCAGTCTCAATGTGGCTTTTTCTGTAAATCCTTGGTTATAAGACTTCTCTTCAGCTAGTCTTCAGTTGGTTATTCAGGTTGATTGCCCTGTATTTTAGTTATACTTCTTGCTTTGTCCTGGGAGGAAGTGGGTGTAGTTTTTACCTACTCTGCTGCCATCTTGGTTCTTAGTTCTATCTTATTTTACAGCAATTAACTCCTCATCTTGCACATAATATTCAGTGAAGATGTGTTAGATATATATTTAATGATTAATACTAAACTTTTGCCACACCATTTTAAGGGCATTTCACATTAATTTATTTTCAACTAATTTTTGCAAGAAGCGTCTTTCTGTAGAGAAAAATATTGCATAGGCTATTTTATTTAAGTCAAGTTGCAACAGTTGACATTTAATAATAAAAGTATCTATTGCTTTTATGGCTACTGCTACTGCTGCTTCCAATTGCTGTTCCTTGAGCAAGCATTGTACTTTATTATTTGTTATATCATTTAATTTTTTCCAAACCCTATGTGATGGGTATTAATTCTTTCACTTTAGCATTTGGAAAATAGCAGCTCAGGGATATGCCCAGATTCTCACACCTAGATATTGAAAACCATATCTTTTTTCTTCCTAACTTTTTTTCATCCATCCACTATAGGCTTTTTTCTAGTTCGCCATATGAATTCAAATTGTATTTTCAGTTGCATTTATATTAGGTGATATAATGATCAACAAATGCTCATCCAAAATGTAAATAAGTAATTATCCTAAAGATGGGATAAATAATGTATATTGCTTTTTTTAAGCATAAAATCTCCCACAGAAAGCTGATAAAATATACACTTATTTAGAAAAAAATATTTTTAGAAGATAATACTAATTTTATTTTTGGTTTGGCATTAAATGTTCAGATTAAAACCTAATCTTTGGAATAAATCATATTAGCTTAAAAATGAACAAATATTTCCACAATTCCTAAAATAGACCCAGAACCACAGACTCTGAGGGACATGAAAGAAGGTCCACGCAAGGTTTTTAGAAACTTAAGATCTTGCCATGGAGATGGGATTCAGACCTGGGAATGTGAGATGAAGAATGGGGTATACTTGGTTGAGGGCTTGGCTTAGCTAGTGCTCTCAGAGCAGCCGTATCCTGCCTGGTCCCTGGCAGGTGGGAGCAGTGTGGCCTGGGGTGTCTACGAAGGGGATCTAAAGAACAACGAGGCCTGTATTCTATTAGTTACTATGACTACCGTTTTAATTTTTTTGTTACGCATTTACTGCGTGTATTTTTTATTATGTGTTTACATATTATAGTTCCTCATCATTTAAAGACCCAGAGGTGAGTGTGAATTGGGGTAGGTTGGACCAGACATCGCTGGAGAATGGGGGAAGACCCCAGTCCAGGGGAACCCCAATCCAGCACAAGAGGCTGCACCTCCTGCTGCCAGGGGAAGGCAGGGGCAAGGAAAGTCGCAGAGGCGGGAGACTGAAGCAGCCTGACTTCTTTAGAGGGAGGGGCTGCCAGAGGAGGCAAATTGCCTGAGGCAGCTGAGAAACTCATGACTCAGCAGAAGGGAATTTGTACAGAGCGTGAGTGACTAAAAACTGCCCCTTTGATAAATGTGGTGGCCAGAAGAGGAGCAAAGGCAAATATGGCCAACACTGGTCTTAATTGGTTGAAAAGCTGTACAATCCCACTGGCTTCCAGAGTGCGTGGAATTCTATGAGAGGATTTTTAAACAGAGGGCTGACAGAAGCTCATTCTCTTGGATCTTGGTCTCTTGCCCACTTGGCCTTTTGCTCATATGGTAGGAAGCCAGCTCCCAGAGGCAGGGTTCCACAGTGGGATGCATGCTTTGTTGGGCTCCAGGCGTTGGGACACTACAACCTAGTGCGGCCTGACACATAGGTCCTCGGCTGCTTTCACTCTCTAGCCCTGAGACCAGCGCATGGAGGCTGAGAGAAACACATGGAGGCGAGAGCTGCTGCGAGATGAGGGCAACCCTGAAACCCACAAGTGCACGTGCCAGAGAGAATAAAGACCTGTTTGCACAGTTGGATTAAACTCCAAAAGGACAGATAAGCAATAATGGGCAACTTCTGGGAGTGGCTTTGGTTTGCAATCTTCTTGGGAGCAAGAGAGATTCTGTGCCTTGTGGATGAGAAGGGTTCAGAGCAGGAATGCTCCCAGCACCACTCCCCTCAATTGGAAATCCTGTTAATAAAAACCTATTTCCTTCCACACAGATCTTTGTGTTATGTGTATACACAATACAAGCAGCCAGACCTCCGTGCTGCCCGGTTACAAGTGGATAGATATTCTAGGTAGTTAATTCTTACTTATCCCTCAGATCTTGGGTCAAATGTCAGTTCTTTATGGAAGTCATCTTTATCTACCTCAGAGTTAGGCCAGGTATGTTGTAATAAGCAATTACAGGATACAGTATTTTTCCTTACTACCACTTAGTAATGATTAGCATTGATTTATCAGGATGTAAGCTTTCTTGCTAACATGAAAGTTCCATGAGGGTAGAGATCTTCATTTCATTTACTGATGAATACTAGATCAGCGCTTGGCACACAATAGGTATTTGTGTAACAGAAAATAAAAGCACTGCTTACCCATCCTTGGCTTTTGTATTATTTTTATCTCAAATTCGTGTGTTTTTATTAACAACTACTCACTTTGGGGTCTTCAGACTAAAAAGAAAAAGAGATAAAGACTTCTTTTGCAAATGGATTTTATGCTAAGAAGACAGCCCTGTTATGTAAAAACATCTGGTAGTGAAGATGATTGGTCCTCAGGCCCCACGATGAAGGTGTCTTTCATTAGGCTCTGCACTCACAGTGAGCCTAATCCTCTTCACTGACATCTAAGGGGAAAGCAGATGAAACTAAATGACTGATAGCCAAGGTGAAGCTAAGGATAAGCAGCAGATCCTGTTTGAGGGAAGAGGATGTTTTTTGTCCAGGAGAGAAGTAACCACATAAACTGATGATGCAGGCTTTTAAGAGCAGGTGATGCAAAGGTAATGGGGTGGTGAAGCCATTCATTTCACACCATTCAGTGCAGATGCTGTATGGCTGGCAGTGAGCAACTTGAACCTGAATTAAAGAACCATTTTGCACATCTTTCTGAATCCCACATGTTTGATGGACATCAGCTCACAGAAAAGCTTTGTCTTCAGTAATGGATTATGCTAACCCTACTTTTGAAATTAAAAGCAAGTTACAGATGGAATCATACAATACCTTAGCTTTAAGCATAAACTCATCTATTTGTGTACTTATATCTTAGTTTATCCTACGTCATAGCAGTGCAGTCGGCATCAAAAGGTATTGAACGAAAGTCATAACGAAAGTGCCAGATGCTTTGTGTTAGGAAAATGCATAGTGTGGATTTCTTAGACAAATTTGAAGAACAAAGGCATTCCAGAGGTAAAAGTGTCAGAAAGTTTAGGAACTGACCTATCTTGGGCCATCCTCCGTCTCTGCACATTATATGTGTGAAGAGCCAACCAATTAGAAATTTTTGGCTACTTATGAAATAAAGAAGCAGGCATCAGAAGGTGGAGCTGTTGCAAGTGCTGGCTCCACAACAGACTCAGAGACTGTGCCTGAGGTTGGACCTAGCTTTTCAAAGTGCCGGGCTCCTCTGACTGGTCTGACAACTTATTCCACAGCATACACTGTTTCTTGCATCAAAGGCCCGGACAAACCACAGAGCTCTTCTGGAGTGAAAACTCTATCCCTATGACCCAGGGATGTGGGAGAAAGGGAGGAGTGTGCACAATAACCTCTTTGACTGCTGTGTCCTTGGACACAGACTTCTGTTTTAAAAGCCTGGGTGTTCAAAGTGCTTAATTTAACCAACTTTATCTAAATTAGGTAAGATTCTAGTGGTTGTTGAGAGAGCTAAGATTTTATCTGAACCGTAGGCTTAGTCTGAGTGCATTCCAAATGGAAAGTAGAGGCTCTCTTACTTCTGCTGCCAGAGATGGTGTATAAGGGAACCATGGTCTGTAGATATGATGACATGATCAATGGTGTTCTTTTCCCAGTTTAACCCAGCCTTGCCCAAAACTAAGACAGAGAAATAGTTGATGTACTCAGAAAAAATAACAAGTCAATCTAGAAATCTATTCAGTAAAACTATCCTTCAAGAATAAGGGTGAAATAAACATATTTTTATATAAATATAATCCAAGAGTTTATTATCAAAAGATTTCACATAGAAGGGGTATTTAAGTGAGCTAGCTCTTTGTATACATGTTGATAAGCAAATATTGATTCTATAAAACAATATCTAATTTTAGGGAAAATGGGTAAAAGTAAAATATTAGATACTAATGTACACATTAAGAGGACTGGGATCAAAGTTAAAGCATTTTAAGGATACATTACTGGTAGAGAAAAGATAAAGATACTAATTTTGGCCCTGGCTGGTGTGGCTCAGTGGATGAGCGCTGGCATACAAACTGAAAGACTGCTGGTTCGATGCCCAGTCAGGGCACATGCCTGAGTTGTGGGCCATGTACCCAGTGGGAGGTGTGCAAGAGGCAACTGATCAATATATCTCTCACACATTGATGTGTGTGTGTGTGTCTCTCTCTCTTTCTCCCTCCCTTCCCCTTCTCTAAAAGTAAATACATAAAATATTTTAAAAAAAGATACTAATTTTGATTGTGTTTAGATATGAGTACGTTATTTTTAAAAGACACAATAATGATGTGATTATGTTTAAGTGTTTAAATCTTTAATTTTTAGAAATACATACTGAAATAATTTCAAGTGAAATGATATATCTGAGATGGGCTTTAAAATATCCAGAGGTGGAAGGGTTGGGGGTATGGGTACAATTATAGATGAAACAAGATTTGCTATTGTTAATATATATTGACAACAGGGAAGGGATACATGGGGAGTGGAATTTATGATATTATCCTTTCTATTTCCTTATATGTTTGACATTTTCCATAATAAAAAATTTAAATGTATACATACATAATATCTAATAGTATACATAGACACATGAATGCACGCACACACAGGCATATACTGTACAACAAAAGACGTGTGGCAGACACAATGCTAGTATTCAACAAGCCCTGTTTCATTTATATAAACTCTTTTTAAAATCACAGTAGTTGATTGCATTCATTAAAACATTCATTTTTATTCAATAAGCGCTTAAAAATATCTGTAGTCCTACTGTGTGCTAAGAAAATGCTTGGCATTCTGTTGAGGCTCTCATAGTTACCGAGGGAAACAAATGGACAATTACAATCCAGCATACTACTAGCAATGATAGAGATAAGCATAGGGATTCTTGGGAGACAGGGGAAGGCACCTAACCCTGTGAGATTACAGAAAACTTCCAGAAGAAGGCCTGGGCCTTTTCTGGAAGAATAAGTAGGAATTAGCTAAGTGAAGATGTAATGTGAGTAGGTCATTACAGGCAGGAGGCAAACACATGAAGGTATCAGACTAGGAACGTCAGGGAATAACATTTGTGGCAGGAAACCAGGTAGTTTAATTTTGCAGGAACATGAAGTACAAGGCAGGGAGTGGTGAGATATGAAGTTAGACAGTAGACAGAGTCCAGATCAAATGCGTAGGACAATTTAGAAGTTATTTGGATCTTTTGCTTTATAGACAATGTGGCATTATCAAAAGTTTTAGTGTTTTCTTTGGAGAGGAGTGACATAGTTAAAGTGTTTAGTGTTGTGCTCTCTCCCAGTAACTGGTTAACAATGTGGTAAGTCAAGGGTTAATCTGGCCCGCCAGCTGTTTATTGACACAAAGCCACAGCCACTTATTTATACACCATCTATGACTGCTTTCCCGTTCTGAGGACTAAGTTGAACAATTGTGAAAGATGAACATAAAGGGAATTAATATAATAAGCAGATGAATATGAAAATATGAGACCAGGAGACCAGTTACAAAGGCCATTGCCAACAGTCCATGCGGGAGATAACAAGAGTTTGATTAGGGCAGGGGTGTAGAAAAGGAAAGCAGTTGGTAAATTTATGAAATGCTTAGAAAGTAAAGTCAGTCAAGGTACGTGACACGTATAGACCTTTATCACAGATGAGAGAGCTGCCTCCAGCTGAGAGAGAGTGATATTACAGGAGAATGTTAACATGGGAGGAAGGATGGCAAAATTTTGGATAAAGTGTGTCTAAGATACCTCACCTCCGCTCACCTGTCACCTCATTCATGAATTTCAGGAACAAGAAATTCTAAGGTTTGGGATTGGGATTAGGGTGGCTGTTGCAGTATGGTAATTAAAAAATTATTCAATGGTTTGTTTTTAAAGATAGGCCAAAATATTCCAATCAAACAGCCCCATCTCATCCTCATTCTATGTAATCTCTTCCCAAGTAGACCCCAGGTGACATCTGAAACCTCAACTCTGCTATAAGTAAATTCATCTACATTCTTGGACTGAATAATTCCCTCATTGAAGAAGTCAAACTGTTTTGGCCTGTATCCTGATATTTTGGGCTTTGGGTGGGTTCTTTGGTCATTTTCCTCCTCATATCACAGGTATGGTAAAGCCCAACCTTTGCCTTCTATGTTTATGAAAAAGGAAAATGTTATATGGAAGATAAGAGAGCAACATCTGCAATCAGCCATACTTAGGTTTTTTGTCCTCTTACTTGTGGTTAAATTCTGGTTCTATAATTTCCTGGCTGTGTGACCTTTCCAAAGCTACTTAGTGTCACTATGCCTCGTTTTTCTTGTCTTTAGAATTAGAACAATAACAGCACTGACCTCAGGAAGAAATAAGATAAACTCAGGTAAAGAATTTAGCATGGAGCTTGGGATAGTCATTTGACATGTGTTTATTGAATGGCTGCCCTGTAACTAAGCACGGTCTAAGCACTATAAATATTGTGATAATGAAACAGGCACAGTTTCTGCCCTTATGGGAATAAGTATAGCACCAGACAGGTAAGCAAACAAATAACTATGAAATAGCAAACTATGGGAAGTGATATAAGGGAAACAAATCTAGGACCCTGGTGGAGAATAAATGGTGTGTGTGGGCAGGTGGTGTGGTGGGTTGGATATACTAAGGTTAGTTAGACAGAAAAAAAAAATCTGTCGGAGAAGTAATGTTTATACATGGACTTGAATGAGAGAGGCAGCTATGCAGAAGGGAAGGAATGGCATTTCAGGCAGCCAGAACTGCTGTGTGAGTGTATTAAACGAGCACTCAAAAAATGTTAGTGAAGCTGGTAAAGATTTATAGGCTACACCCTCAGATGGGGAAAAACAAGATTTTTAAAAATAAATAATGCTAATCTTTTTATCATTTTGTCTGATAGCAGAAAACTTAATTTAGTAACTTCTAGGCAGAATCAGTCAACGTGATTGATTATTCAGTCATTTCAGAAAACTCTGAGTAAAATTTAGGATTTTAAATACTACCTAATATTGGATTTCTACTTTGCACCTTTCCCTTGAGGTTGCTGTGTATAAATTCAAGGGGGCGGGGTATCCAGTTTGCAGACACTAGCTATGCCCTGACAGTTATTAAGATGTGACTTTGTTCTTTGCTTGTGGGACTTGATCTGATCCATCATCTTAGATGGCCATGTCTCATCATGGCCTGTGGTCCCTCTGGAACCTTCCTTATTTTGACCTCAAGACCTGTCCTGGCCAGTGTCCAAGCCCTTCTTATGCATATAAGGGTTCTGTGCATTTGAAGGGATGTAGAGGTGGCCCTCAAGTTCATCTGCCCAGACAATTCATCCCACTATTGTTTTTTTCCCTCTGGCATCAACCTGGAAATTTTCCTGAGGCTCAAGGCCTCTCGGAGCTGTATATACCCTTGGAACTGTTGAATGAACTCAGAAAGAGTCTAGGTCTTGCTAGAAAGGAATGATAGAAATTTATTCCAGTGTCTTAGAGTTTTCAAATTGCAAACACAGCTAGGCAAAACCCCACAAGTGTTCCAAAGAAGAAAGAAAAGTTGAAAGTTCTTATAGTAAAAAGTTCATTCTTGAGTCCTACATTTTTAGGCCTAGGATTGGTTCAGGATTGTTATCAGTCAGATGTCAGGCAATCAGGATGATGGATGCCAGGTGGTTCGGAAGATGGGTGCCAGGAGGTCTGGTCATGTCGGTGGATAATAGATAATCTAAATAATGGATGTCAGGTGGATGTACATGTGAGTCCTTCTGGGAGTAATTAAATGCGTAATCCGGCACTGATGCAGGAATGGAAAGTTAAAAAAATGTTTAAGTTCTCAGGCTAGTTAGAACAAGAATGAAGCTCTCCTCATGTTTCAACCTTTATAATGTTAATAATTTTAGCAGCTTGGTTAAAATGACTCCATTTTATATATCCTCTGTTGAGGATATGAAACGGGCCACATACTAAACCTGACAAGCTCAGGGGAGGCCTGCACGGATGACTTACAAACTCAGGGACAGAAAGTAACCACACAGCATGGTTTGAACACAAAAATTCTTAACTAAAAGTGGGACATGGTGGGTAGTCATGTCCTAGGCCTGTAGCTTTCTTGACAAAGGTCAGTCTTTACATTTGAAATTGCCCATTGTCTTTGGGCATCTAAGATAACATACCTTTGAAATGCCAGAGTAATTCCCTTTTCCAGACCCCTCAGAGCACAAACACGGACACCAGAGCACTAGACCACATTGTTATCTTGTTGCCCACATAACATCTCTATGTGCTATAGCTGTTAACTATCTTGTACCCACCAATGCAAAGGAAGTATTGTTACAGAACCCCACCCATGCTGTTCCGGAACAGTCGTGGGGTTTGATTGCCTGCTGCAAAGAAGCATGACTTCCACTGCAAGAGTGTGGTGAAAAAGGAAAAGGGTTGTTTATTTAAAGGTTATACAGATTTAGGATAATGGTGGATTTCTGCCATTCAGTCCTGTTCCTTTTAAAACCACCCAAGAACATACGGTCCTGCCCTTCTTTGCCAAACGAGGCAGGTTTCAGAATAGCCAGTTAGAGGTGCTGTCTTTCAGGAAAGCAGGTCTGCAGCTCAGTTTTCCTGGCCATGGCTCAGCTCCAAGCGTCTCTCACAAATCCAGGTGGCTAGGCAGGTGCTGCGCAGCTCCACCAGCTCTGCCACTGTCTTCTCCTGTTTTTATGCCAGACTGCATGGTTCTTTTTTTCTCTTATTCTAGACCATGTGGCTTCTTCCTGACTCCTGGCTAACCTCCTCTCTTACACTCCAGGCCTCGTGGGAGACCCCTTCTCTTTTAGCTCACCCTCATGTAAATGTTGGGCTTGGAACTTCCTGCATGACCTCATATCTGGGTCCTCCTATGATGTGTCATTTTTTCCAGTTCCCCCATATCATTTACCTTCTTCTGGCTGCCATCTTTGGTCAGGGCAAAAGTTCCCAATGGCTTATTGACATCTGGGGTGGGCATGTGCTCGCCTGCCTCTTGTGCACGTACTAGATAAGCTCCCCTGGCTGCTGTCATGTACATAATTCAGCCGAAGCAGCAGCCCTCTTCCCTTCAGGAAGGCACGGCTATTAACTTGCCATTGTTATAAAATGTGTCTCAAATGCTGCACCATTGCTCTTCACTTCCCTCAATCAAGGATCGTGGGGGTCTTCTCCTATTTTCAGGGGGCCTTCTCCATGCACCCTGTTACAGTATGTGTCTCTTTGTTTTATTTTTTTAATCCAATCTCAGAGATTCCCTTCCTTTGTTTTCTTATGCCTCCTCAATCTCCTACCAGTGAATTTCATGTAACCCCCTATGTCTCCTCCTTTGATTCTGTGGACACAAAAAAAGGGACCACATACTAAACCTGACAAACTCAGGGGTGGCCTGCATGGCAGACTTACAAATTCAGAGACTGAGCGTAATCACATAGGATGGTGTGAACATATAACTTCTTAACTAAAAGTGAGTCATAGCAGGTAGTCATGCCCTAGACCAGTATTTTCATTGACAAATGTCAACCTTTACCTTAACTGAGACTGTCTATTGTCTTTTTGCATCTATGATAACATACCTTTGGAATGTCAGAATAATTCCCTTTTTTCTTCCAGATTCCTCAGGGCACAATCTCCCACCAGAGCACCAGAAACCCTCATGGTTATCTTGTTGCACGAATACCATCTCTCTGTGCTGTAAATGTTACTTGTTAATTATCTTATACTCTCTAATATAAAAGAAGTATGTGTCTCTTCATTTCACTGTTCATCTAATCTCAGAGATTTCCCCAGTTTTGCTTTCTCCTGCCTCCCTAATCTACCACCAATGAATTTCATGTATCCCTCTTATGTCTCCCCCTTTGATTGTAATGTATAAAATATGCTGCAAAACTGCCATTCTCTGGAACATTTTCTCAATCCCTTGAAATTTTGCTTTCCAGCAATTGTCATCTCTTTGGCTCAAATAAACTCTTATAAGACTTTTTCATAGGCTGGATGTTATTTCCTGAACATTATCTTCACTCTTTCCTCAGATGAAAGTCGTGATTTCTCCAAATTCATCTGGGTTCTCAGTCATTTCCCCCTGGACCCACCTTTCCATGGACTGACCAAAGCCATTTGACAGTCTCCTTTTTTGGAGGTCCTGCTAAATCTATTCTCTTACCTATCCTTTTTTTTTTTTTAAGTCTAGCCCAGAATGAGTTTTCAGAGAAATAACAAATGCAAAATATTTCCTTAGGGATGGAAAAACTGGCTATGCTTTTACTGGCTTTCCTCCCCAACTCTTACCAATTCAACCTTGAGGCTAGGACTCAAAAGACTTTTTATCCCACTGCTCTTGTAATTAATTAAAAGCCTTGGCTTCCAAGACTACTCTCTGCTTTGCATTTTAAGCACTTATTTTAAAATTCAAATGCCAAGATTCAGCTTAATGTCTACCTTTGTTACATAAAGTGGTATAAAAATCAATTACCAACTCTGAAAACCATCAATTTCCAAATGTAATCATGCTACTTCAGCATTATTCGCTTATCGAAAGATCTTTAAGCTATTTTCTCTTTAGATTTATCTAGGGACATCTCTCCCCGACAACCCTCCCTGATAGAAACCAAGCTGTGTGTTTCATTATCTGCTCCTCTTTGTCCATCCACCATCCAGAATGACTGCACCAGCCCTGATACTTCACTCTCAGGGTTCTTTCACTTCCTCCCTGCTAATCGTTTAGCAGTTACTCACAGGGACACTCTCACGACCCTGTTACAATCTAGAAGGGCTCTGCAGCTAAAACTTCAGACCCAGAAATCCTGCCTGCAGTCCTGCCTGCTTTCTCAAATTCTCTGTGCTTGTGGAGCTAGTCTCTCAACCACACAACTCCTAGTCCAGAATGACCTCTAATTTTCTTCCTCTTTAGAGAGTTCTTCATGGCTTAATTTCTTTGCCTCCTCCACTTGGATCCCATCGGTTTAGTAGCATTCTCATCTGTTAAAGGACAAATCTAATGATCATAAATTTTGCAAAGATGTCACTGGGTTTATTCAATGATTCATGAATAGGGCAGCATCCAATTAACAGGTAGAAAGAAGCTCTGAAGAGCTGTATTAAGCAAGAGATTTTTTATGGAACAAAGTGGTCAGGAACAAGGAAGTTATACTGAGCATTTGCTGATTGGTTAAAGAAGGTTTACTTTCCTTAAATGGAATGAAGGGAAGTCTTGAAGCTGGGTCTCATTACTTGTCCTGGGCAGGCAAGCTCTGATTGGTTGACTTAAGCCTTCCTTTTCTAGTAGAGCTGAGCTTAGAAACAGGTATGTTTTGTTTTGCTGATGTGGTGGATTTGCAGGAGTGATCCCATTTTGGGCTTACTTTAGTTGTTTTAATACACCTATACTCTCACTTTATGTGACGATACTAACAGATACTTCGTGGATAAATGTTTGCAGGTTTCAGATGGGTCTCTCTACCTTCTACTTTCTGATCATTTCCTTGTCTCTGTTTTTCCACCAGACTCTAAACTAGTTGAGAGCAACCTGTGTCATATGACTCTGAATTTTCAGTATCTATTACTGTTCTTAGTATTGATCCCCTGATTGATAAATGCTTATTGAATAAATTAATGAAGAAAAGTGTATTTTAAAATAAATTGCAACATTGTATATCTATTTACTCATTCTTTAATAATTAATATTGGCTAAGTATAATAATTCAAAAGTCTTAAATAGAAAATGTAAAATTATTTTAGATTTAAATATTTTAAAAATATTTCTAGTTCTCAAAATGTTCCATTTTCAGGATCTTCTCACTCATTTCTATTTATTAGAAATATTAGTTTGTTACAAACTGATTTTTAGATGAGCTTTATAGCAGTATTAATTTACAAAGTAACATGTATTCATTATAAGTATATAGTTCAATGAATTTTGATACAATGTATACACCCACATAACCACAACTAACAGTAAAGATATAGAAAAATTTCATCATCCACAAAAGTTCATTTGTGTCCCTTTTAAGTCAGTCCCAATTCACTTCCCCATATCCCCAAGCTCCAGACAACCACTGATCTGCTTTCTGTCACTATAGCTTCTTTAGCCTTTTCTAGAATTTAATAAAAATGAAATCATACAGTACATACTTTATTGTATCTGGCTTCTTTTGCTCACTAAGGTTTTGAAGTTTATCTGTATGTTGCTTCTATATGACATACTTTGGGTAGCCATACAATGTCAGTGGGCCTCAGGGTAGTTTTCACGTCCTGGCTGTGATGAGTAAAGTTATTGTGAATGTTCATGCATTAAGTCTTTGTGAAGATACAGTTTCATTTCTCTTGGGTAACCACATAGGAATGAAATGGATGGATCTTAGGGTAAGTATATGTTTAAAGTTATAAGAAACTATCAAACTGTTTTCCAAAATGATTATAGCATTCCACATCCTCACCAACAATGGACAGAGGTTCTAGTTGTTCCATATCTTATCAACACTTGGCATTTTCAGTCCTGTTAATTATCCCCATTCTACTGGTATGTAATGATACCTCACTGTGGTTTAAATTTATAACACTCTGATGATAAATGATGTTGAGAAGTCTTTATGTATTTATAGGTGACTAGTAAGGTATTCCTCTTGTGAAGCGCTTGTTTCAACATTTTGGCAAGTTTTAGTTGGGTTGCTGTCTTACTGAGTTGCAAGAGTTATGGATATATATGTCAGATATACACATTGAGAATAGTTTCTCCTAGTCTATAGCTTGCATTACCACTTTCTTAGCAGTGTTTTTCAGATAGTAAAAATTTTAATTTTGATGAAGTCTCATTTATCATTTATTTTCTTTTATGATTCATGCTTTTGTGCTTTATCTAAAAAATCTTTGCTTACTCTGAATTTGCAAAGAATCTCTTATGTTACAAACTTATTTAAAATTTTTTTAAAAGAAGTAACCAATGAGTCAGTATTGCTATGAGTTTAGCTATCATGGTTTGAAGAATAATACTTCTGATACCAAAATCCCTATGAAGTATACCATGACTCCTCATACTGAACTGAGCATTTCAATAGAGCTTTCAATGAAGCTCTTTCAACAATGGCTTAAAATTAATAAGCATCAGGTCCAAGATGGCAGAGGAGTAAGTGGAAGCTACAATCATCTCCTCCCAGGACCAGTTTGGAATTATAACTAAATTGTAGAGAAAGCATCCCGAATAGCCAACGTACACTAGTTGGACAAGGCTTATAACCAACGACAGACAGAAGAAACCACTTCACCACAACATGACTGGTAAGCAGTGTAGAGGAGGCATGAGAGGGCTGGCTGAGCTCCCACAGGTGGCAGTTGAAGTTCCAGAGGGATATATAAGCAGCCTGGGGGGTGGGGCTGAAAATGTGGGGTCTAAACCCCAAGCTGGGCTCCCCAGCCTATAGCACCAGAGCTGGAGAGGAACCCAGGTTATATCCAGCTGTGAAAAGCAGCAGCATTTCTGTCTACCAGGGAGAAATGGCAGGAGATGCAGAGAGCCTCTTAAAGGGCCAATGCACAAAATTTCATCTGCAGCTACATACCCTGGGCTCTGGCAGATGGAGGGCAGAGTGGACTAGAAATGTTTTAGGAGAACCTGTGGTTGACGGCTTTGGGGAGAGAATGGAAGGAGCAGCCACCAAGGTCCATGTGCTGAGTCATTCCCCATACAGCAGAAGCCATTTTTATCAGGCAAAGCACACTCCTCTGCAAGTGGTATCAGCCTGAGAAGAAGTAATAGCCATACCTGCAAGGATTACTCTGTCCCACCTTGCAGTGCTTAAGCCAGGCTGCTGATTGCAGCTTGAGGTTATATCATTGATTAGCCTAACAACTAAAGCAGAAAATACAAAGAGGCAGCCAAAATGGGAAGACAAACAGACCCCAAGAGAAAGAACAAGAGAATTCTCCAGAAGAAAAATTAGATGAAATGGAAGCAAACAATTTATCAGATAGTTTAGAGTAATTATTATAAGAATACCCAACATCAAGAAAAAAGACACAGAAACCACAGAAAAGGATCACTCAGAGATAAAGAATGCAATACCTGAAATAAATAATACAGTGGAAGGAATAAACAGTAGATTAGATGAAGCAGAGGATTGAATCAATTATTTGGAAGACAAAGTAGAAAAAAATACCCAGGAAGAGCAGCAAAAAGAAAAAAGAATTTAAAAAAATGAGGAGAGCTTAAGAAACATTTTGGACAACATGAAGTGTAACAACATAGCATCATGGGAATACCAGAAGGAGAAGAGGGTGAGCAAAGGATCAAGAACTTATTTGAAGAAATAATGACTGAAAATGTCCTTTACCTGGTGAAGGAAAAAAATACGCAAGTCTAGGAAATGTAGAGCCTGAAACAAGTTGGACTCAAAGAAGCCTACACCAAGACACATTGTAATTAAAATGACAAGGCTTAAAGACAAGCAGATAATCCTAAAAGCTGCAAGAGAAAGGCAGGTAGTTACATACAAGGGAGTACCAATTAGACTCTCATCTGATTTCTCAACAGAAACATCTCAGGCCTGAAGAGAGTGGCATGAAATATTCAAGGTGATGAAAAGCAAGGGTGTACAATGAATTCTACTTTACCCAGCAAGGCTATTATTTAAAATCAAAGGAGAAATAAGGAGCTTCCCAGACAAAAAAAGCTAAAGGAGTTTGTTGACACCAAACCACCACTGCAACAAATGTTAAAGGGCTTGCTTTAAGAAGAAGAAGAGAAAGAAAAAAAGCAGAGGACAATAGGCTAACAATAAAATGGCACTAAATATGTATCTATCAATAATCATCTTAAATGTAAATGACTTAAATCCATCAACCAAGGGAAATAGGATAGCTGAATGGATAAGAAAACAAGACCCATATAACATATGCTGCTACCAAAATATGTATCTCCAGTTGAAAGATACACACAGACTAAAAGTAAAGGTATAGAAAAAGATATTTTATGCAAATGGAAAGGAAAAAAAGCTTGGGTAGCAGTCCTTTTATCTGACAAAATAGACCTTAAAACCAAGGCTATAGTAAGAGACAAAGAAGGACACTACATAAAGATAAAGGGAACAATCCAACAAGAGGATATAACCCTAGTAAACATTTATGCACTCAACATAGGGGCACCTAAATATGTGAAGCAAGTCTTGAAGGATATAAAGAGAGAGATTGACAGAAATATAGTTAGTTGGGCATTTTAATAATCCATTGACTTCAATGGAGAGATCTTCCAGAGAAAAAAAAATCAACAAGGAGAGAGCAGTGTTAAATGATATACCAGATCAAATGGATTTAATTGATATCTTCAGAGCATTTCATCCCAATGCAGCAGAATAGACATACTTTCCAGGTGCACATGGAATGTTTTCTAGGGTAGATGACATGTTAGGACACAAAACAAGTCTCAATAAATTCAAGATGATTGAAATCATATCAAGCATCTTCTCTGACCACAGTGCTATGAAACTAGAAGTCAATCAGAAGAAAGACTGAAAAACACACAAAGACATGGAAGCTGAATAACATGTTTTTAAACAATGAATGGGTCAACAATGATATCATGGAAGAAATCAAAAGATACCTTGAGAGAAATGAAAATGAGAACACAGCAATCCAAAATCTGTGACACAAGGAAAGCAATCCTAAGAAGGAAATTCATAATATTACAGTCCTATCTCAAAAAAAGGAAAAAAAAAGAAAAGAAAAGCTCAAATAAACAATTTAACCTCAACAAACAAAGCCCAAAGTGAGTAGAAGGAAGGAAATAATAAAAGAGCATAAAAATGAAATAGAGTTTAAAAAATAATACAAAAAATCAATGAATCCAAGAGACGGCTCTTTGAAAAGATAAACACGATTGACAAACCTTTAATGAGACTCATCAAGAAAAAAAGAGAAAGGACTCAAATAAATCATATCAGAAATGAAAGGGGAGAAATAACAATTGACACCAAAGAAATATAAAAGATTGTAAGAAAATATTATGAACGAATATATGATAGCCAACTGAACAACCTGGACGAAATGGAGAAATTCCTAGAACATACAATCTTCCAGAACTAAATCAGGAAGAATCAGAGAACATGAATAGATAGTTTACACCTAGTAAAACTGAAGCAGTAATCAAAAATTCCCAACAAACAAAAGCCCTGGAACAGATGGCTTCACAGGTGATTTTTTCCAAACATTCTGAGAAGAAATAACACCTCTCCTTCTCATACTATTTCATAAAATTTGAGAGTAGATTAGGCTCCCAAGCTCATTTTATGAGGCCAGCATTACCCTAATACCAAAACCAGATAAAGACACTATAAAGAAAGAAAATTACATGCCACTATCCCTGATGAACATAGATACCAAAATCCTCAACAAAATAGTAGCATACCAGATCCAGCAATACCTTTAAAAGATCACACACCATGATAAGTGGGATTTGTTCCATGGATACAGGTTGGTACAATATTTGCAAATCAACAAATGTGAAACACCACATAAACAAAATGAAGGATAAAAACCACATGATCACATCAATAGATGCAGAGAAAACATTCAATAAAATCCAATACCCATTTATGATAAAAACACTCAGGAAAGTGAGATTTGAGGGAACATACCAAAACACAATAAAGGCCATATATTAAAAAACTCACTCCCAGCATTATACTCCATGGGCAGTAATTATAAGCATTCTCCTTAAAATCAGGAACAAGACAGAGATGTCTGCTTTCACCTCTCTTATTCAAACTAGTACTGAAATCCATAGTCAAAGCAACCAGACAAGAAGAAGAAATAAAAGGCACCCAGGTTGGAAAGGAAGAAATAAAGCTGTCATTATTTGCAGATGACGTGATCCTGTACATGCAGAATCCCAAAGATTCCACCAAGGAACTATTAGAACCAATAAATGAATTCAGCAAAGTAACAGGATACAAAGTTAATATCCAGAAATCAGTTGCATTTTTATATACCAATAATGAACTAACAGAAAGGAAAACTAAAAATCCCATTCACAATTGCTACAAAAGGAATAAAATACCTAAAAATAAGCCTTATGAAGGATGTAAAAGACCTGTACTCAGAAAATTATAAGACACTGAAGAAAGAAACTGAAGATACAAATTAGTGGAAGCACATATCATGTTCATGGACAGGAAGAATTAACATCTTTAAAATGTCCATATTACCCAAAGCAATCTATAGATTCAACACAATTTCTATCCAGAGTCCAGTGATGTGTTTAACAGAACTAGAACAAATATTTCAAAAATTTATATGGAACCATGAAAGGCCTCGCATAAAAACAGTGATCCTGAGAAAGATCCTGAGAAAGATTCTTTCCTGAGAAAGAAGAATGAAGTTGGATGAATCACACTACCTAATATCAAACTATACTATAAGGCCATAGTAATCAAATGATACTGGCATAAATGATACATAGTCATCATGATACTGGCATAAAAACAGACTCATAGATCAAAAGAACAGTATAGAGAGTCTAGAATAAACTCACACCTTTATAGCCAATTAACATTCAACAGAGGAAGCAAGAACATACAATGAGCTAAAATAGTTTAATAAGTGGTTTTGGGAAAATTGGACAGATATGTGAATAAAAACTAGATCACCTTCTTAAACCACATACAAGAATAAGTTCAAAATGGATCAAAGGCTTAAGTGTTAGACCTGAAACCATAAAAATTGTAGTAGAAAACATAGGCAGGAGAACATCAAAAATTTCTCATAGTAATATTTTATCAGATATATTTCCTCAGGCAAAGTAAACAAAAGAAAAAATAAAAAAATGGGACTAAATCAAACTAAAAAGTGTTTGCACAACAAAGGAAATTATCAACAAAATAAAAAGACAGCCCACAGAAAGGGAGAACATAATTGCTAATACATCTGATAGATGTTAATATACAAAATTTATAAAGGTCTTACAAAACTCAACACACACACACACAAACCCCAGCCCAATTAAAAAGTGGGCAAAGGACCTGAATAGACACTTACCCAAAGAGGACATACAGATGGCCAACAGACATGAAAAGATGCTCAACATCACTAATTATCAGAGAGATGCAAATTAAAACCACAATGATATATCATCTCACACCTGTTACACTAGCTATCACCAATAAATCAACAAACGACAAGTGCTGTTGAGGGTGTGGAGAAAGGGGAACCCTTTTGCACTGTTGGTGGGAATACAGACTGATGCAGCCACTGTGGAAAGCAGTATGGAGATACCTCAAAAAATTAAAAATGGATCTGACTTTTGACCCACTGATCCCACTTCTGGGAATATATCTGAAGGACCCAAAACACTAATTTGAAAGAACATAAGCATCCCTATGTTCATTGCAGCATTGTTTACAATCACGAAGATACGGAAGCAGCCTATGTCCATCGGTAGATGAGTGGATACAACAACTATGGGACATTTACACAATAGAATACTACTCTACTATAAAAAAGAAGAAAATTTTACCTTTTGTGAGAGTATGGATGGATCTGGAGAACATTATGCTAAGTGAAATAAGGTAGTCAGAGGAAGACAAATACTACATGATTTCACTCATATGTGGAATGAACAAACTGAACTAACAAGAAAAGTGGGGAAAGGCACAGATAGAGAGTGGGGTGACAGCTGGTCGGCGTATGGGGGGAGGTGAGGGGTTGGAGAGATTGAGCAAAAAGGAAAAAGGACTCGGACATGGACAACAATGTGATTGCTGGGGTCAGGGGGTATAAAGGAACTAAATGGTAATGGAAAAATATATAATAAAGTTTAAATTAAGAAAATTAATAAGTTTTTCCAAAGGTAACGATTAAACTTATTCTCAAACCTACAGCTCAAGTGAGCAGAAAATTAGAACACTCAATTTCTCAGTTTCGCTGTATTGAGGCTTTCCTATTTGTCATTATACTTTTGAGAGAACTGAGTCAGTCTTATTTTCTATCTCTTTTTGTTTAAAAAATATTTTTGAGTCTCTCAGAATGCTACTTTTTGTGTTTTGTATCTTCCTCCCCTTATACATGCTCATCCCAGAGAGTGTTTTCTATTTCCCACCTTTTTTCTTTCCCCTTCCCATATCCCTTTCCTTTCTCTTTTTACTTCTCTCTTTACTTCTCCTCTTTCCAGTGTATTTTTTTCCATTGATTTTCTCTTCTAAAATGACTTAGTGCAAAACACACACCCACCCACACACACACACAAACAGATACATTTATGCATTCAGAATTTATTGACTAAAGTTTAAAGATAAGTTAAATGTTGAGTTGAATGTTTTATGCATTTTAAAAACTAACCAGGTAGGTTTTAAATTGAATTTTGTTTTTAACTGACTCTCCCTCTCCTGCCATCTAGTAGAATCAACAACTTATTTGGTGATATGGGAGAACTGTTCTAATGTACTTTTTTCAATAAGGAAATTTTGCTGATGTTCCGTTTCAGAAAATATGGCTATTTCATAGTTCATTTTAAAACATCTTGCAGGACTCATAAACTGCTTCAGAAAATATAAACCTATGGAGACATTGTCCCTTACTCTTTAAGCTTGCAAAAATTCTTTAATATTTCCCATTGCTTTTCTTAATGTAGCAAAGTCAGTATTTTTATTCTCCTTTCCTATTCCATCATCTAAATTTAAAAAAATTTGTCATTTCCTTCTCTATGTGTATTTTTAACTCACTCTCTTTGTGTCTTTACAATTTGGATAGCACAAAGATTAGTTTTTCACTGTCTTCTTTCTTATTAGTTTTTCAGTGTCTTCTTTCTTATCTTTCTTATTAATTTTTCAATGCCTTCTTTATATCTTAAATGTAAATGTAAATGTAAATTGTTCATTTACATTAAGATATAAAAATCTTATAGCATTACTAGGGTATTTAAACTAAACCAACAGAATAACTCCAGTATTAGTTAAACTTGGAGATAACATTGTTGAATATACAGCTAACTTATAACTGCAAATAAAAACAATCATTAAGGTTTCTTGTTTTTGGGGGGAATAAAATTAATTGCTCTTACTAAAATATAAATAAGCAAAAACTGAATTGGGAGTGCAGTATGTTGTCCTTAGCTGGGTGGTTGTGGTGCGTTGGGTAGAACCAATGAAGAGATGATGGGAGGAAGCGACCGTGGGAAGAAGAGTGTCAGAGAAGCGGTGAGGATGAGTCTGACAGAGCTTTCTCTTCTGTCTTGACCTGTTGAATTGGTTTTCACTGGATCATATTACCTCCTATTACTGCTGTAGCAGGTGAATCAAAGGAGCTCTGGGGCCCTTCTAGGCATTTTTTCTTTCTCTACTATCTAGGCCTCTGTCTAGCTCGGAAGTCCATGGAAATCCATCTGGGTTCCTTCCTTATATAAAAGTTAGAAATATGTGCCCTGAGGTTGAAAGAGAAGTGAATGTTTTATTTCTAAATGCTGATAAATCTAATACCTTGCTTCTCAAAATACAGTCTGTGGACCAGCAGCACCTGCAGCATGGACATCACCTGGGCGCTTGTTAGGAATGCAGAACCTCAGTCCCCACTCTGCTCTACTGAACCAGAATCTGCATTTTAACAGGATCTTCATGGGATTCACATGCACATTAATGTTTGAGAAATATTGATTTAACATATCGCTATAGGTTTCATTTATTCCCAGGATGCCAGTAATTTCTTGGAATGAGTTTAACTGAGGCTGTGCTTGCTCTTAATTAACCCGTGATCACATTTAATCCCAACAACAAACGTTGGAGATACACTAATCCTTACATTAGATGACACAGTGAAGTAATTTATCCAAGATCACATAACTAGTACATAGTGAAGAAGTTATACTTGAATCTGATTAGTTTCCAAGTCTTTTTTCTTTCCCTACACTCTATTGCTTTTTCTGGAACTTAATCATCAGTGATTGTTTATGCATTAGGCGAATAAAGCCCATTACAAAATAAACATTGTAAAGGAGAGTATATTGAGTATATTAAAACAAAGAGGTCTTTCATTCAATCAAAGATTATTTCAACTAGTCTTTCATACTTATGGTGATAAAGCAATTAAGACAGAATGGAGTATCATTGGTCCCTGGCTTTGGTGTCACTTGGGGAAATGAGAGGACTGAATTCTGTTATGTCCACACTTCAGCCTGCCCATCAGCTGACTTGCATCTTCTTGCTGCTGAGGCAGATCCCATCTGTTCAAGCTTGTGTTGAGCCAGGTGCTAAGAACAGTACTGATTGTGTTTTGTTGAGGCTGTCCATATGCCTCCATGCAAACCGTAGTTCAAGAGCTGGAAAGCTATCTGCACTCATTTATCAGGTTATTTTGAACAAAGTCAGTGTCGATAAGGCTATTTGAATGCATTATATTTTTAAAAGAATGTAGAATTTATGGCCACCAACCAAATTATTAAGAAATATTGTATTTTCAGAACAACTATATTTTCCAGGGAGATGTGCAAGTGAAGAAACCCCATAAAACACTGGAGATGGCCCTGATCATCCTTTGTTCTTGAAAAACTCCATTCAACTGCAAAAATAGAGGATTAAACCAAAGCAACTGACATGTCCTTTGAGGCTGGAGGGTCCTGTGTCACTTTAGTTCTGCGGTTGTAACCCAGATGGACTTGTTTCGGGCTGGGTAACATCCAGTGTGGGTTGTCCATACTGTGCAAGCATTCTTTGGGGGAACTAGTTAGTGCTTTAAAATGAGGAATGGATTAGAAACATGAAGTGAGTCTGGGGCATGTCCCAGTACCTTAGAGTAGAACTAGATGTATACATGGTGGGCACTGTTTTCAGTTAGGTAAAAGCAAGTGAAGCAGTAACATTTCTTGATGGGTTTCAGGCCTGTTTCTCACACTTGAAGGGACACTTCTGGCTCATCCTTTCGTAGGGTGTGTGAATTTGTCGGTGGAGGGGACCAGCCTCACCGAGGTCTCTCCTCTCCGCTGTTGGGCCCTGCTTTCTCTAAAGCGGTGACCTTGAGGGCCTCCAAGTTTAGGGAATTTTAGAACCGGATTGGCTGCCTGGGAACGGGCCTGATAGCGACGCCCTCTTCGTGCCTTCATAGTCACCCGGTCTTTCCCCCTTGCCGTCTTTCTGACATTAGTACTAGGCTGGGACTCTGGGGCGAGAGAGGAGTCCTGGGCCCCAAGGACTGATTAACTTGGAGGTCCCACCCCTTTGTTCAGAGGCAGCACAACTCAGAGTACTCAGAGTCAGCCTCGAGAGTAAAGCTTTTTGCGTTAAAAAATAAATAAATAAAAAGGAGGGTGCAAACCTATTCTAAATGTCAGTCCAGTATCCACATGCGCTAGCGACAGCAGGTAATTAGAAACAATTAGCTGTCCGCCTGCCGGGAAGCCGGGCAATTACCTTTTTCTCTCTTCCTGTTCCGTCCTTTCTTCTCCCGTGGAAGCGGTAGAAGTGCTTTGCTCTCTAAGCAGCTATGTACGCTGAGCTGGCATAGGAATGAGGGATGAACTGAGCAGGGATTCCGTCTCCTCCTCCCGCCGCCGCGGTGGCCGCCGGCGGAGCAGTGCATTGTGGAGGCTGAGCGCGCCGCAGCGGCCGGAGCTGCGGCCCGGGATCGCGCGGCAGGGAGCTGTCCGAGGTGCTGACCGCCCCGGCCCGCAGCCGACCCGCGCCCCGCGCGCTCACCTGCACCGGACCCCTCCAAGTCCTGGCCTTCCTCTACACTCCGTCTGCCTGTCTGTCTCGCCTCACCCAGGGCGTAGCGGCTGGAGGAAATCATGGTGTTCGCTCCAGGTACACCTGCACCTTGTTTTTTCACCAGGTGTCCAGGCTGGGAGCGGGGAAGAGAAGGGAGAAAGTACGGAGGGAAGGCCTTTACCTTATGGCCCACCTGCGCGTTTCGGAGTTACAGACTGTGAGGGAGGGGCGGGAGAGTGCCCCTGTGCGGAGTCTTCGTCCCTCTCCCCAGTCCTACCCCATCTGTCCTCTAACAATCTCCAGCCACCGTCCCGTCGCTGCTCTTCCCGCCTAGCTCATCTACATCCCATCTGAGCTTAGGCACCTTGAGAACTGGCACGTTCACTAGCCGCACAGGAGCCTACGTGGGCAGGAGGGTGGAGACATGGGGCAAAGAGTAGTGGGCTTTGGGCTACTTCTGTGGAAATCTCCTTCACTGCCACCAAAGTGGCAAAGTGACCCAGTTCCTCCTGACCTCCTGAGGAGAGAAGTGGGTGAAGCCCAGGAGAGTGGGACAGAGGGCCGAAGAGCGATACTCCTTAAGGAATTAGACCTGAAACTCCGGCCGGCCGGCCGAAGGCTGCAGCACAGAGGCTGCTACTGCGGCGCGGCTGGCAGTTGCGGTGTATTCTTGTAGCTGGCGGTGAAAGACTTTGGTCTCTTTGTTGCTATCTGTGGCTACAAGTTGGGGAAGTCAGATCTGCCTGCATTTGACTGGCTTACCAGCGTATGCATGTGTGTGTGAAGACATGGATGTGTGTTTCAGATGAGGTCAGAAGGAATTAGGGAACAACTGGGAAAGCGTGGTCATTGTTAACATACGAAGTCCTCTCTAGGGGTAGATATAAAGTCTTTTTACCCTTTCTCTTAGATTCTAGACCCCAGTTTCATTAAAGACTGCTGTGGAAGAAAGGAGAGTGAGGGAAAGACTAGAGGGGCCTAGAACTCTTTAACTGTGTGGTGGTTTAGTTTGAAACGTTGGTTTGCATTTGCTGTGGCCATGGACCTCAGATAGCTGGGGAGGAAGGTATTTTTAAATGTGAAGAATTGAGTCTGGGCCTCAAAAAATTCAGTTAGGAAAACCTGAGCAGAGGAAATTACATCCCCTCCCCCCCAAATTAGGATGCTAGCCAGCGAGGCAAGAATGGGTTTCTGTCAGTTTTGACATTCACCACAAGCTATGTGACTCAGAAGAATGAATGCCTTAGAGAAAAGCCAATGAGCCCAACCCCTGCCCCCAAAATAACTCAAGGGAAGAAATTGTTCTGCATAGTGAGGGACATTCAATCAACATGGGATCATGAAGCTGGAAAGCAACAGTTCTTTATTGTGTATATAAACTGTTTAACACTTGCACTTTCATGCCCTTAACTCATTTTACCTTTAAATGACCCTCTGAAGTAAACAATATTATCCCTATTTTACTACCTCTGGGGAGCTTTGCCAGCCTCAGCTGGAGTTTTCTGACCTCAAATTCTATGTCTTTTTCCCTATCACTCAGAGCCCACCGTCCTGAAAAAAAAAAAAAAGCTCCACCAGTTCCAGGGATGGCTGCTTTTTGGTTCAAGGTCAGATGTAGCCAAGGGGAAGTGTCCTTCTATTTCCAAAGTAGGGGAATGGGCTGGTGTTCCATAGTGAAAGTTGTTGGGTGATGTTAACTCAGCATTTTCTAAAAGCATTATTGTGGGTGAAGGTTTGTACAATGAGCAGCGGGAAATTTCTGGAGTTGACTGACTTGGCTTAAGCAGCCTACTATTTGGATAGGGCTTTATTTTTCCATTTATCTTCTAAGTTTTGTATTAGTTTTTTTTTTCATGTTGGGAAAGTAGAAGTTATTCATAACTCAGAGATGGCATAAATTTACCTGGATAAAATATGTGAAAAACTTTTTGAGTCATTTCTTCATTATTGAATTTCTCTTGAAAAATCATAAGCATTTGGGGCAATAGAAACAGAGTGCTACAAATAAGTTAACTTATCTCCTCATCTACTGATCATATGTCTTCTAACTCATATATTGATATTATTCAAAAGAAAATCAGAACAATATATATATTTTTTAACTTTACCAGCTTTTCAGCATGATAACCTCATTTCTAGAACTGTTGCTCTACTGGATCTCTATAATCTGTGTATCCAGATGTTTCAGAGTAGTTAAGGGAAATACCCCCAGCTCTTTCTCCAAACCAGTATGTGCTCAGGAAAGAAAGGAACAGATGAATGTGTTATGATCACTCCAAAATTTATAATATGTGTTTGATAATCCAAGATGAATAAAACCATAGACTAACAATGAGCTGTTTATAAAACTGGGTCAGTGAGTACTGTGCTCTTCAAAACCAGCTGTAGCATTTTGAAATATAACAAAGGGAAATAAGAACCCGAGGTCTAGGTCAGGCCTTCCCTCGGTGGCTTGACCATTCTGCAAATGGCCTGCTGCCTTTTTCTTACATTAAAGGCAAAAGTGAAAAGTGACAGAGATTCATTGAGCAAGTTTCAGTCCCGATTTACAATAGGATGAGAAAGGAACAGAATGAACTTTATATAACTCTAGCTAGGATTCATTCTTATCATATGGCATAACACATTCTTATGTTATCTCATTTCGCTTAGTTTACAGATTGTAAACTATAGGGATTAGTTGGGCAGGGTCTTTGGGTGCTTTCTCAGTTTACGTAGTGCAGGCAATTTAATTCTACACTTTGCCCCCTTCTTATACCATTCACAGACCCTGTAATTTAGGAGGATTTTAATTTTGTGCACACCAATTTTTAAAACCCTTAATGATGAGGATCCATGAACACTAATCATTTAAGGATTCAGTTACTGGGAGGGAGCCTATCACTCATTTCTTTTTTCTTCTGAAGGAACTACACAAAATTAATAACAGCTATAAGAGGAGTAAAGCAGAAATACATTAATTTCTCTATATGTGCAATATATTTATAAATACTGGTTAAATAAATTAAGCTGGGGCAAATGGCTGAGGTAAAAAGGCCAAAAATGAGGCCCCTCCTTTCTTTTCCCAAGTCTCTTACCTTGCCCTCCTCATTCCTTCCCCACAAACTGAAAGTGGAATCTTTCTTTCTGGAGAAATATCAGGAAATTTAGAAACACACCACCACAGCCAAAGGAAAGCAGATGACACAAACACTATGGAAAAATATTTTGGCTCCTGTGCATAATACTAAACTGACCCAGGTTACTTAGTCTGTGGCTGTACAAAATCTTCCATTTGGGAGGAACGGAAAGTTCTGGGAGAGAATATCTGGACTTCTTCCCATTCTGTGCTCTTGGTTTTGTGGGGAATTCTTAGCAATTTGTGGAAAAGTCAAAGTGAAAGAAAGGAGAAAGACCACTGGATGTTGGCGCTGGAAGTAAAAAAGTTTACGAGAGAATGTCAGGGTATTTCTTGGCCTATTGCGGGAAGAAATAAGATATGCTCACAAATTCGAATGTCTTTTCAGTGCTGTATTTCACTCAAAGAATTCCAGACTCTGAACAATCCGATTAGCAGCTCTTGTTCCCTGGAGGATGAATTAACAAAGAATAGACTGTGCGGTGGAGAGTGTGGACAGGGTTTCCCTTATCCCTGGGCTATTCCCAGCTTCTTCCAATGATTAGTATATACTTCAGGGATTAATGCATCTCCTATGGATGGACCTCATACATTTTAACAAGTTTGGATTGCTTTCAAGTATGATGTATTGTCCATAAAAACGTCTTTCTTCTCATGCACAGGGATTAGGCAAGGTATTATAACAAGGATATCATGGGGAATAAAAATAGTGTAATTGTAAATAATCAGATGGCCAGCACCTTGACTTCTAAGATTAAAGTAAAAAACATTTAGCAACAATAGTTCTAGAGAAAGCTATAAAAATATTTAAGAAACTATTTATTACGAGGTAATTAGAGCTTTTATTTATTGATATAAACCAATTCCTGACAAACCAATCAATAAGTTATATAGCAGACTATCTTACCTCTAAGGCTTACAATCTTCCCACTCAATAAATTCTCTTCTGTTGATATGGATTTTTTAAACTTATTTTAATTTATTATTTAAAAATTTACATACAATTAAATTGGCTTTTTTGATGTACAGTCTATGAACTTTAAAACACATGTATAGAGTTGTGTAAGGACTATAGAACAATTCCATTGTACAAAAAAATTACACCCAGCTACCTCTTTGTAGTCAAACTGTTCCACCTGCAACCCCCACCTCTAACCCTTAGCTACTGCTGATCTGTTTTCCATTCCTATGCATTTGCCTTTTCCAGAATGTCATGTAAATGGAATCATACCATATGTGACCTTTTGAGATTTGCTTATTTCTCTCAGTATAATGCCATTGAGATTCTATATATGTTGTTGCATGTATCAAGAATTCATTCCTTTTTATCGCTAAGTAGTATTCCTTTGTATCTATGTACCCACAATCATTTATCCCTTTCCTCATTAAAAGACATTTAGGTTATTTTCAACTTTTGGTGATTATGAATAAAGCTGTTATAAACATTCCTGTACATGTATGTATGGACATAGATTTTCATAAGTCTAGGTTATATTACCTAGGTTAGGAATACTGACGCTCACAGTAAGTATATGCTTCACTGTTCTTCAGAAGGACTGTATCATTTTGCAATACCACCAGCAATGTATGAGAGTTGCAGTTGCTCTGCATCCTTGTCCTTCTGACAACTCTGTCATGGTATTTATTGTCATTTTAATTTGCATTTCCCTAATGACTAAGTGATTTTGATAATTTTCTTTTAGGCGCTTATTTGCCACATGCATATCTTCTTTGGTAAGGTGTCATTTTAAATGTTTTGCCCATTTTGGGGGAGGATATTTGTTTTCTTATTATTGATTTTTGAAAGCTCTTTATATATTCTGGATACAAATCTGTTTTGGGATATGTGATTTTAAAATATTTTCTTTCAGTTTGTGTCTTGACATTTCATTCTTTTAACACTACCTTTTTCAGAGCAAACTTTTAATTTTAATGCAGCTGAATTTATCAATTTTTTCTTTTATAAATTTTGCTTTTGATGTTATATCTAAGAAGTTTTTGCATAACCCAAGGTCAGGGAGATTTTCTCCCATGTTTTCTTCTAAAAGTCTTCTAACTTTGTATTTAGATCTAATCATGGGATCAGGTGACTAACACCATGACTTCATCTAAATGTAATTGTCTCTTAAAGGCCCCAACTTCTAATATTATCAAATTGGAAGTTAAAATTTCAGTATAATAGTTTTGGAGGGACACAAACATTCAGCGTATAATAATTTGATTTTTGGATATGGTGTGAATTATAGGTCAAGTTTAATTTTTTTGTAAATGAATGTCCAATTGTTCTAATACCATTTGTGGAAAAGACATTATTTCTCCATTAGATATCTTTTGCACCTTGTTAAATATTAATTGACTATATTTGTGTGGGTCTTTTAAAATTTTTTAAAATTTTTTATTCTATTTCATTTATCTACATGTCTATCCTTCCACTAACACCATGTCTATTGATTCGTGTAGCTTTTTAGTAGGCCTTAAGATCAAGCAGTGAGAATCCCTCAACTTTGTTCTTCTCTTTCAAAACTGTTTTAGCTATTGTAGTTCCTTTGCATTTTCATATACATTTCAGAATCAGCTTACCTATAACTATATAAAATCCTGCCAAGATTTTGATTGGAATTTCATGAACTCTATTGATCAGTTTGTGGGGGAATTAGTATCTTAACTATATTGAGTATCCAATCCATGAACATGATATGTGTCTTTGTTTAGGTCTTCTTTGATTTCTTTCATCAGTATTTTGTAGTTTTTAGCACCTGTATCTCACATATATTGATAGATTTATACCTTAGTATTTCTTTTGGGAGGAGCTACTACAAATGGCATTAAAAACAATTCAACTTTCAAACATTCATTGCTAGTACAGATATATAATTGATTTTCCATGTTGACCTTATTTCCTATGATCTTACCTCATTTTTGCATTAATTGTAGTAGCTATTCTGTAGATTTCTTGGTTTTTATGTAGGCAATCATGTTGTCTGAAAAACAGGGGTCTTTTTATTTCTTTTCTAGATTTATGGCTTTTTGCATTGGCTAGGACTTCTAGTACATTATTAAATAGAAATAGTGAGAGTGGACATTCCTGTCTTATTTCCAATCTTAGGGGAAAGCATGCAGTCTTTCACCATTAGGTATGATGTCAGCTGTAAGATTTTTTGTACATGCTCTTTACTGGATCAAAGAAGAGATCTTCTAGTCCTAATTTGTTGCTAGTTTTTTTTTAAACTCATCAATACATGTTGAGTGTTGTCAGATGCTTTTTCTACTTGTAATGATAGGCTCAATTGGGTTTTCTTCATTAGATGGTTAATACGGTGAATTACACTGATTTATTTTTAAATGTTAAACCAGCCTTACATTCCTGAGACATCACTCACTTGGTCATGATATTCTTTTCATGCACTAAAGGACTAAATTTGTTCATAATTTGTTGAAGATCTTTTTTGGTCAATGTCCATGAGAGATATTGGTCTATAGTTTGTTTTTCATGTACCATCTTTGTCCAGTTTTGATATCAGTGTAATGCTATTCTCATAAATGGGATGGTAAGTGTTCCTTCCTCTGACTTTCTGGAAGAGATGGTGTAGAATGGAATAATTTTTTTCCTTAAATGTTTGGTATGATTCATCAGTGAAACCATCTGGGACTTGAGTTTTCTTTGTGGGGAGCTCTTTAAACATGAATTCAATTTGTTTAATTGACCATTTTGATTTAATGGTTTAATAGCACCGTTTTATTCATCTTGGGTGAGTTTTGATATTATTTTAAGGAGTCAGTTTATTTCATCTAATTTATTAAATTTATATGAATACATTTGAGATATTCTTTTATTATCTGTTTGATATGTGTGGGGTCCATAGTGTTATCATCCTTTTGTTTCTGATACTTGTAATTTGTGTTATTTATTTCTCATTTTTGTCTGTTTGTCTAGAGTTTTGTTAATTTTTTGTATTTTCAAAGAAAAATGTTTTTGGTTTCACTAATTTTCTTTATTCTTTTTCTTGTTTTAATGTCATTGGTTTCTGTTCTTTATAATTCCTTTCTTTATACTTTCCTTAACTTTATTTTGCTTTTCTTATTCTAGACTTAAAGCTAAATTTAGATTGTTTATTTTATATCTTTCACTAATATAAACACTTTATGTTATGAATTCCATTTAAGCATTGCTTTAGCGTATCTTAGCAATTTTAATGTATTTTATTGTCATTCAGTAGAAAATATTTTATAATTTTTCTTGCTACTTTCTTTTTCCCAAGAACTATTTAGAAGTGTGTTGTTTATTTTCCAGTTATTTCTTTTTGGGTGGGGGCATTTCTCTACATATCTACGTTATTGGTTCTAGTTTAATTTTTTCACTTTTTTAAAACTGAATTTATTGGGGTGACATTGGTTAATAAAACCATACAACTCTATAGCATATCATCTGTATATGCTTACACCCAAAGTCAAGCCTCTTTTTGTCACCATTTATCCCCCCTTTACTATCTTCCATCTTCCCCAATCCCACCTCTGACAATTACTGTTCTGTTGTCTGCGTCTGTTTTTATTTTTATTTTTTGCTTGATCTCTTCACTTTTTTCACCCAGTCCTCTAACTGCCCCCCCACAGCTGTCTGTCAGTTCTACATATCTACAAGCCTGTTTCTATTCTGCTTATTAGTTTATTTTATTCATTAGATTCCATGTATAACTAAAATCATATGGTATTTTTCTTTCTCTTAATGGCTTATTTCACTAAGTGTAATACTCTCCAGGTCCATCTATACTGTTGCAAATTGCAAGATTTCCTTCTTTTTATGGCTGTGGAGTATGGCATTGTGTAAATGCACCACAGCTTTTTTATCCACACATCTACTGATGGACATTGGGCTGCTTCCAAATCTTGGCTATTGTAAATAATGCTGCAATGAACAGAGAGGTGCATATATTCTTTCAACTAAGCATTTTGGGTTTCTTCAGGTATGTCCCCAGAAGTGGAATCACTGGGACATATGGCAGTTCCATCTTTAATTTTTTGAGGTAATTCCATACTTCTTTCCAGAGTGGCTGTACCAATCTGCATCCCCACTGACAGTGCACAAGGGTTCCCTTTTTTCTACATCCTGGCCAGCTCTTGTTGTTTGCTGATTTATGGATGATAGCCATTCTGGCAGGTGTGAGGTGATATCTCATTGTGGTTTTAATTTGCATTTCTCTCATGATTAGTGATGTTAAGCATCTTTTCATATGTCTACTGGTCATCCGTATGTCCTCTTAGGAGTAGTGTCTATTCAAGTCCTTTGTCCATTTTTAATTAGATTGTTTGCTTTTTTGGTGGTTCATTTTATAAATGCTTATAAATATTTTGTTTTGATCTGGGAAGCTCTATATTTTGCTTTCAATTTTAAATGATAACCTTGCTGTATAAAATAGTCTTGGTTGTAGTTCCCTGATTTGCATCACTTTGAATAACGTGTGCCAATTCCATCTGGCCAAAACAAGATTTCTGTTGAGGAATCAGCTGATGGTCTTATGGAAGCTCCCTTATAGGTAACTAAATGCTTTTCTCTTGCTGTTTTTATGATATTCTCTTAATCATTAAACTTTGCCATTTTAGTTATGATGTGTCTTGAATTGGGTATCTTTGGGTTCATCTTGTTTGGGACCTGTGTGCCTCCTGGATGTGTGTGTTTTTTTCCTTCACCAGGTTAGGGAAGTTTTCAGCCATATCAGCCTGTTTATTTCTTCAAACAGGTTCTCAATCCTTTGCTTACTTTCTTCTCTTTCTGGTACCTGTCTGATGCAGATTGTGTTATGCTTGATGTTTTCCCAGAAGTCCTTAGACTTTCCTCATTTAAAAAGAAATTTTTTTCTTTTTGTTTTTTTGATTGGGTGTTTTCTGTTATCTTGTCCTATAAATCACTGATTTGATCATCTGCTTTATCTAACCTGCTGTTGATTCCTTCCAGTGTATTCTTCATTTCAGATACTGTATTAATCATTTTTGACTGTATCTTTTTATGGTTTCTATGTCTTTTTAAATGATTACTATTTCTTTAAGTTCTCACCGAGGTCATCCATTCTTCCACTAAGTTTGTCGAGCATCTTTACAACCATTGTTTTAAACTCTACATCTGGTATCTTGCTTGCTTTCATTTCATTTAATTCCTTTTCTGGAGATTTCTCTTGTTCTTTCATTTGAGGCATATCTATTTGTCTCCCCATTTTGTCTTTCTGTTTGTGTTTTTCTCTCTATATTAGGTAGATCTGCTATGACTCCCAATCTTTTTATGATGACTTTATGACATAGGTGTCTTGTGGGGCTCAGTGGTGCCATTTTCCAGATCCCCTGAGCTAGGTGCTCCAGGAATGTTTACTTGGGTGGGTTATATGCACCCTCCTGTTTTAGTTGAGTCTTGAATACTGTTGACCTAGTAGTCATGGGTGGAGTCGATCCACAGGCTGGCTGACTATAAGGATATACCTAGATCATCATATATGAGTCACTATGCGGGGGCTGGTCCCTGATGTGGAGCTCCTCCCAGCATGATCTGAGCTTGCCACATATCCCGTTCGGTGTAATGCTTGAGGGGATCAAGCTCTTGACAGTTTGAAATCCACCACTGGTTGTGCCAGTCCTGGGTCCATTTTGGTGCAGTTTTGGAGCAAGTCAATATCAGATGTTGTCTATAACTGGTCTTGGGCTATCTGTCTGGAGCTACCATAGTATTCACTGTTTGTGGCTGCATCTACAGGACCTGGATGTGCATGAAAATGGCCACTTGTGTACAAGGTTTGACTTCCCACAATTCTGAGCTGATAGGCAATCAAAAAAAGTTTTGAGGTCCCCTAAGATCCATGCTCCACCTGTTGGCTACTCTGCTACCCCCTGAGTTTTTCTGGTCTTCCAGAGCCTTCCAAAGAAAGACTGTAGAGTGGATGCTGGCTGTGCATGGCCCACAGACCCTTTCACAAGATGCGAGCTCAGTAGGGCGTGGCAACCTTGGTCGGGAGGATAGGGCTAGTGGATCTCATTTTAGGGGGCAGCATTGTCAGGCACTCAATGAGGAAAAAGTGGCTCCTACTCCAGAGCCATACCACCTAGTCTTTGCTAGAGTCTCCAACTCTAGCTCCCCCAGGAGGAGTGCACCATAGGTTCAGGTTGGGTGCAGGCAGCTGTCTCCACTGTGGGAACAAGCTCAGCAGTGGGGAGCCACCAGGACTTGGGAGAACAGATCGAAAGAGTCTCTCATTTGGGGTAATGCCAGCAAAGCCTGCTGGAGTGGGGCAAGCAGGTCCCTTCCTCCCTTTCTTTGCAGCGGCACAATCCAGCACTCATCTGAGTCCTGGACAAGAGCCCCCCAGAATGTGCTTTGAAGTTCCCAGAACTCAACAACATACCCTTCCCACTGTGGAACTGAGCCCAGCAGGGGTGGGTCGGGCACTGGGACTTGGAGATACAGATCACAGGAATCTCCCATTGGGATGGTGCTAGATGAGCTTCAGGAGTGGGTAAAGACTGGCCCCCATTTCAGACCCACATAGCTTAATGACTGTCTGAACACCCACCTATAGCTTCTTTCAGAAAGAGACCACTCCAAAATCCCTGTAGGGTGTAGCCATCAGACCTTTCTGTAGGACTTGAGCTTCACATGGTAGTGTTGTCAGTAGCTGGAGGTCTGCATTAGTGCACTCTCCAGTATGTTGCTAGAAGACTACGTGTGCTTGACCCTGGGAGGTTGGCACCTGAGTGAGGTGTGGGATAGGAACTCAGGACAAGGACCTCAGTGGCTGAACCTTCAGGTCTCTCCTCAGGGCCATGCCACTCAGATCTTCTGTTTATGATTCCTGCATGCCCTGAGTCACCTTCCCTCTACAGAAACCCTGGGTGAGTGTCTGAGAGCAATACCCTATGTGTTGGCTCTTTAAAAGAGCACTGGGTTTCTAGAAGGTTCCCTTCTTTTTCAGGCAGACAGAGTGCCTGCTGTCTACAGGCTCCTCTTCCTTACCCTGGTGCTCTGGGTTGGGGATCCCAGCATGGGGTTGAGACCTCATACTTCTCAGAAGGGACTTTTACAGATGAGATATTTTTTTGTCTTCTCATTCACCACATGTGAGTGGAGGAGCCAGCCCTCTCCATGTCTCCGCCCTTCTTACCAGTCTCTGTGTGGCTTCTTCATAAGTCCTTGGTTACGATACTCCTGTTCAGCTGCCTTTCAGTTGGTTATTCAGGTTTATTGCTCTATCAGTTAGCTGTAAATCTGGTTTGGTACCAGGAGGAGACGAGTGTAGCATCCACCTATTCCACAGCTATTTTGGAATCCTAGTTTATTTTTATTATGGCCAGAGAATAAACTTTTGATGATTTCAACTGTTTTTAATTTGGCATAGTATGTTTATAAGGCAGAATATGGTCCATCTCTTTTTAAATTTTATTTTTCAATTACAGTTTGCATTCGATGATTTGTATTAGTTTCAGGTGTACTACATAGTGGTTAGACAACCGTATACTTAATAAGATGGTCCCCCGATATTTTAATTAGCCACCCCTGCAATACACAGTTATTATTAATATTATTGACTGTATCCCCTATGCTGTACTTTACATCCCTGTGGCTATTTTGTAATGACTGACTTGTACTCCTTGATCCTTTCACCTCTTTCAACCAGTCTGTCAACCCCACTCTCTACAGGCAACCACCGGCCTGCGCTCTGTGTCTGTGAGTCTGATTCAGTTTTATTTCTTTGTTTCTTTTGTGTTTTAGATTATACATATAAGTGAAATCATTTGGTATTTGTCTTTCTCTGTCAGACTTATTTCACTTAGCATAATGCCCACTAGGTCCATGCTTGCTGTTGTAAATGATAAGAGTTCATTCTTTTTTATGGCTGAGTAATATTCCATTGTGTATATATGTATCACAGTTTTTTAAATCCACTCATCTTTTGATGGGCATTGGTTGCTGCCATATCTTGGCTGTTATAAATAATGCTGCAATAAACATAAGAGTACACATATTCTTTTGAATTTGTGTTTTGAATTTCTTCAGTTAGATACCCAGAAGTGGAATTGCTGGGTGATGTCAGTTCCATTTTTAATTTTTTGAGGAACCTCCATGCTGTTTTTATAATATGATCTATCTTGGTGAATCTTCCATGTGCACTAAAAAAAGGTGTGTATTCTGTCTTTTTAAAAAGTGGAGTGCTGTATAAATGTTATTTCGATACAGTTGGTTGATAGTGTTTTTCATTTCCTCTGTATTTTAGCTCATATTCAGCCTACTTGGTCTATTGATTGCTAAAAGAGGAATACTGAAACCTGTAGCAAAAACTGTAGATTTTTTCTTTTTCTTTTATTACCTTTTGCTTCCCGTGTTTTGCATCTTTCTTACTGGGTGCATATACATTTAAGATGGTTATACCTTCTTGACCCTTTTATCATTAAGTAGTGTCCTTTTTAAAATCTAGTAATTTTTCTTGCATTGATATCTATTTTGATTGATAAAAACATAGCCACTTCAACTTTCTTTTGTTTAGTGCTTACATATTACATTGTTGATCCTCGTTATTTATGAAATACATATTTGCAAATTTACCAATTCACTAAAATCTATTTTTAAAATAGATCAGTCACAATCAACACATGCAATACGTTTTTTGTCATTCAAGGGTATGCAAAGAATAGTGAAAATTATGAGTTGCCTGACATGCATGTTCCCAGCTGAGGTTGTACAAAGCAATGTTTTTTCTTCTTGTTTCAGCTCAGATACTGTAAATAAGTGTGCTTTTCATGGTCTATTTGGTTTTTCACATGTTTGTGCTTTTTGTTTGTGTATTACTGTTTAATATGGCCCTTAATTACAGTGGGGTTGTTGTCTAGTATTCCTAAGGGCAAGGGAGTTGTGATGTGCCTTATGGAGGAAATTGTTAGATAAACTCCATTCAGGTATGTTACAATGCTGTTGGCTGTGAGGTCAATAGTAATAACAACATATATTAAATAAAGTGTCTTTAAACAGAAACACACATAAAGCAACATTATGTATTTATCAGTTGACAAAAATATTGTGACCACAGGCTTACAGGAGCTTAAACTTGTATTTCCCTTAGGAACAATGTTTGTATATTTGCTAATTTAGTTTTTGTAGCTACTTAATAGAGCATAGCTATTGTGAATTATAAGAATAGAGTATATATCTTTTCCTTTTTACTTTTAAATTACATTTATCATTATATATGCTTGTAAACTGCAGATTGCTGGGTCTTGCTTTTTAATCAAATGCATAGAGTTTTAAAGGTGGTTTCAGTTAGTTACTGACTGCCTAGATGTCTTTGTTCTACAATGACTGCATTTTTCTAAACCCCCATTATCATTTAAAATTAAATAATATTTCATCATTTAAAATTTTTTGTTGTAATAGTTTTAGACATTTTAGTAAGCATAAATAATAAAAAATCACCATATTATCTAGCAATAACCACTGTTAAGATTTTATGTGTAACCTTTCAGAACTTGTCTCCATAAATATCTTTACCACATTTTAGAACAAAAATATTACCCCAACATGTATATTATTTTTGACATATTTGTTTATACAATGTTCTGCTATCTTTTCATATTACTCAGTTGTCTTCTGCATATCATTAAAAATAAAGACATATAGAAAAAGGTGACATGTTTCCCATTTTTATAGTTGATAAAAGTAAAGTTCTGAATGCCTGACAATTTTAGGTTGCAGAACCAAAATTTGACATTAGATCCACTTATTTTCTATTTACAACATTAATTTTAAATTAATAGCAAGCAACAATTTGCAAACTAGAATTAGAGACAAAGAAAAAGATAAAACCTATCTCCCTTGGAGAAAATCCATATATTTAGAACTTCCTCTTCAAAGTTAGAATATATAAGGGGTTCTTTCAACCATACAGAAATGGGCTCTGTTCTTTCATATTAATTGGATTATTCATCTTCTCCAGGGTGCTGCTCTTAGTGATGGAGAGTGAAAGAATGGACAGCTAGGATTGCCAAAAGTTGAGCAGCAGAATAAAAAGATGCAGCCTATTTATACAGTGCTTTATAATTCTTAAAGCATTTATCTGAAATAAGTGCTGTATGTAAGATATTTCTTGAGTTGAGAATAAATGGTATGGACTAAGTAAAATTTCTCCTCTATACAACTTATGGAAGTATTTCAGTTATTCCACAGCAATTTAAATATGAGCCCAAGTTGGTTGTTACATAAGCATGCATTTGGGGACAGATAGGCCTGGGTTCAAACAACCCACCTCTGCCATGTCTACATCTAGTGAAATTAGGTAAATCATCCAGTCTAACTCATTTGCTCATGTGTGAAATGAAGAGCATAATACATATTCCCAGAATGGTAATAAAGATAATGATGCAGTACCTGGCCCACAGTAGGCTAAATGGTAACTATTACCGATGCAACTGTTTTAAAAGGGAATGACTAATAGTGTGTTTTTAATGTACATATGCATGTATATGATTTCAAGTTTGGACCATCAGTCATGGGGAGCTATACAGCTGATTCATTCTGAGGAAGACTGACTTACTGGTTCACTACTGTATGTTACCTGGATAGAGGTTATGAAACGTTAAAGCAAAATGCTATGACACGCTGAAGTTATGATAAAGCAGATGTCTGAGCGCATCCTAGGATGAATAAGTTATGAATCACGGAAAGTTGCTGTTTAAAACCTAGCAGCTGCATGCCCGAAAGCAGATGGACATCTTGCTGATCTGAATGATTCTGATCTTGTCTAAATTTAAAAGCTGAATGATTTTCTGGTGGGGCTATAATGCATTATGTTCTTAATGTTTAATTATTTAGTTAGGGTAAATTTGTATTTTGGGACTTGAAATATTGTTTCACAGTCTTTATGTCCCCCCCCCTTTTTTTTTCCTGGAGCATTAAGTCCCAATTTTGTGACCTTATGTCATAGCCACATTCACATTTTTAGGTACTGTCTTTGGAATATTATCTATGGGCCTGTATGAACCTGTTCAGGAAGAAAACCTTTTTTCTTCTTCTTATAGAGAAACTTTGTTGGTGAAACAACTACACGATCACTAACTAGAAATTAGGAGGGGGTTGCCGTTTTTCTTCAAAAGTTTCCCTGATTTGTTATGTGATTTTGAATTAGTTAATCAGCTTCTGTGCCTCTTTCCCAATCATTTTCAAGTCGTCCTCGGCCTCTGGAGGTTTATTATCTTACTTCGCAGTTCCAGACATTTATTGGACAGAGGCGATAAATGTAAGGAAATGCAAGGCAGTTACATTTGTAGAAGACCTAATGTGTGCTAGGTATGTCACCTGACTTTTTTTAAAAGCAAGGGACAAGTTTATAAAAGTAAATGCCAGACAAAAATTGTTTTTCTTAACTTGCGGCTAAAATGCTATATCATGTTCTCAATGGTCATATATGATCTATTTGTTGAGACTAGTGGACAAAAATGAAATGCTTTCTCTTATTCCTTTAGAAAATATTTTTTATTCTTTAAAATGAGAGAAATAGTGCTTGTGGTACTCAGGAAATATACTCAAGTTATAAATGTAACATCTCTGTTATGAAAACCTCTCATTAAAAAAAAAACACACATATGATGGTTTTGTTTGGTATTTAGACAGGAGGCCTCTACGGAATCCACATTTTTCTGTTGTCTAACAGAAGTTATTGATTTTCATCTCCATGGAATTTATTTCTAACATTCCTGTGTACTTATTGCTGCCTTTTCATTTTCAGTTTACATTTTTGTGGAAATAAAAAATAAAATTATATTTATTGCAATGCTTTAGATGAGATTTTGATCACCCTTAACCAGGGAATTTAGAATGAAGTTTCCTATAGCTTTAATTACAATCTGACTCATGCTTCAGAACAGATTATTTTACCACATCATCTGGCCTGCCGTACAAGTCAATAAATAATAGTTGTTTTGTTCTAAAAATAACTGATGTCAAGAGGGACACTTTTAAAGCTTCATTTATCTTGCCGTTCTGCCTTGCGTTTACAGGGCAGTGCTAGTGTGGTGGAGCTGCTGACACTTAGACTGGCTCTCAGTAAAAAGGATGCGTATGACCGGTCCTCCACCCGGAACCTTAGAGAAGGCAGATCTCTGAGCGAAGGCCTTGAGCAGCCTGGACTGGGGAAGGAGATGCGAGTAGCCTTGCTGGGAATGGAGCTAGGAGTATGAGAAGCCCGTAACTAGGTGAGCGGAGATGGGGTATAAACACTAGATATTTTCACTCATTTATTTATTCATTTACTCAACACATTCATTCCCTATCTTCTCTGAGCCAGATGTTCTGCTAGGTGGTGGGCACTAAGCCTTACTATAAAGAAGTGCAATACACTAAAGGCCCTGTCTGGGTAGCTCAGTAGGTTGGAACATCCTCTCCAATGTCAAGGTTGTGGGTTTGATCCCTGGTTAGGGCACGTACAGGAGTCAACCAATGAGTGCATGGATGGGTGGAATATAGCAAGTTGATGTCTCTCTCTCTCTCTGTCTTTCCCTTCCTCTCTCTTTCTAAAATTAATAAATAAAAATTAAAAAAAGAAGTACACTTAAAGGTTACAGTTTTGGCCTGGCTGGTGTGGCTCAGTGGACTGAGTGCCAGCCTGTGAACCAAATGGTGGCTGGTTCGTTTCCCAGGCAGGTCACATGCCTGGGTTGCAGGCCAGGTCCCTAGTAGGGGCTCACGAAAAGCAACCACACATTGATGTTTCCCTCCCTTTCTCCCTCACCCTCTATTTAAAAATAAATAAATAAAATCTTTTTAAAAGAAGGGTTATAGTTCTGTTATTGAAGGGCAGAGAGTAAAGGGGGATGAAAAAAGGGATGGGTCAGCTCTGTTGGGGAGGAAGCGATTGTCTTGCTTGGGTCTGATCCCTGACTGGGGAATGGTTGCAGTCTTGCTCCAGTAGGGAAACCCTCTTCTATTGATCATTCCTTAGTGCCAATATGGTAGGACCATACAAAAGGACCTTGTTTGTGAGTGCTGGAGTGTGGGGCAGGGAGGCAGGGACTACTAAGGGAGAAAGAGTCTCTTTTGCCTTGTCCTTTTAGGTGTACTCTGTAAAGAAATAATCTCTAACAGGTGTGAGGTGATATCTCACTGTGGTTTTGATTTGCATTCCCCTAATAGCTACAGAAGTTGAGCATGCTTTCACATATCCCTTGGCCATAGGTATGTCTTTTTGGGAGAAGCATCTGTTCAGTCGTCTGCTTATTTTTAAACTGGATTGTTTGGTTTTTTGTTGTTGTTGTTGTTGTTGAGTTTTATGATTTCTTCATCTTTTTTAGATATTAACTCCTTATTGGACGTGTTGTTTGCAAACATCTCTTCTCATACAGTTGGTTGTCTTCTTTTGTTGATGGTATCTTTTGCTGTGCAGAAACTTTTTATTTTGATATAGTCTCACTTATTTTTGCTTTTATTTTCCTTGCTTTAAGGTCAAATTCATAAAATTATCTCTAAGACCATGGTCCATGTGTTTATTACCTATGTTTTCTTCTATGTAATTTATTGTTTCAGGTCTTATATATAGATCTTTGATCCATTTTAAGTTAATTTTTGTGTATAATGACAAACAACAGTCTAATTTCATTCTTTTGCATATGGCTTTTCCATTTTCTCAGCGCCATTTATTGAAGGGGCTTTCTTTTCTCCATTGTATGTTTTTGGCTCATTTGTCAAAAATGTGTTGCTCATAGCCCTGGCTGCATGGCTCAGTTGGTTGGAGCATTGTCCCGTACACCAAAAAATGTTTTTGGTTTGATCTCTGGTTAGGTCACCTACCTAGGTTTCAGGTTCATTCTCAGCAGGGCCCACACAGGATGCAACCAATCAATGTTTCTCTCTCAAATCTCTCTCTCTCTTTCTCCCAATGCTTCTCTCTCTAAAATCAATACACACATTCTCAGGTGAGGATTAAAAAAAGTCATTTGCCCATATACAGGTGGGTTTATTTCTTGACTCTCAATTCTGTTTCATTGATCTGTGTGTCTGTTTTTCTGCCAATACCATGCTGTTTTGATTATTGTACCTTGCAGTATAATTTGAAGTCAGGGAGTGTGATATTTTTAGCTATGTTCTTTTTTCTCAGGATTGCTTTGTTTATTCAGATCTTTTGTGGTTCCATATATATCTGATAATTTTTTGTTCTGTTTCTTTAAAAGTGCATTTGGGCCCTGGCCAGTGTGGCTCAGTTGGTTGGAGCATCATCCCATAGACTGTAAGGTCTCAGGTTTGATTGCAGCTCAGGGCACATACCCAGGTTGCGGGTTTGACCCGCAGTCAGGGCACATGTGAGAAGGCAACCAATTGATGTTTCTCTCTCTCTCTCTCTCTTTCTCCCTGCTCCCCTTCCTCTCTCTGAAAGCAATGAAAAAAGTGTTGAAAAAATAAAAACGCATTTGGGATTTTAATGGGGATTTCATTAAAGCTGTATAGGTATAGCCACAGTGGAAAATTGTATGGACGCTCCTCAAAAACTTAAACATAGAATTACCATATGACCCAGCAAACCCTCTTCTGGGAATCTTCCTGAAAAAGAAATTGAAAACATTTATTTGCAATGATACATGCACCTCTATGTTCATTGCAGCATTATTAATTGTGGCTAAGGCATGGAAACAACTGAAGTGTCCTTTATTAGATAAGAAGATGTGGTACAATGGAATATTAGCCATAAGAATGCCATTTGTGACAACATGGATAGATCTTGAAAATATCATGCTAAGCGAATTAGGTCAGATGGAAAAAGTCAAGAACCATATGAATTCACTCATATGTGGTATATAAAACTGAAAGCAATAAATGAACAAATAAAAAAACAAACAAACAAAACCTTGTAGATGTGGACAACAGTATGGGGGTTATCAGAGGGAAAAGGGGGTTGGGGGAGGCAGTAAAGGGTAAAGGGGGTCAAATATAGGGTGATGGAAAGAGATTTGACTTTGATTAGTGAACACATAATATAATATACAGATGATGTATCATAAAATTCTATACTTTAAACCTATATAGTTTTAGTAATCAGTGACACCTCAATAAATTTATTTTTATTTAATAATTTTTATTGTATTCCCCCCAAAATTTAATAAAAATATATTTATTACCTTTAAAGGTCAAGAAAAATGCCCTCAAGGCAAGACCATATTAAACACCTGAAGGAGACTTTCTAAGGGGAGCTGATATGTTTGATCTGGGCATGACTCTGAGCCCTGAAGTGTATCTTCGGCTTGATTACCTCCCTTTAATGATCATGGCTGCTAGTAGGACAGGACAGTGTGTGCTATGCTCCCTTTAAGGAGTTGCCTGGAGCATAGGTAGAAATGTCTTTTCCTGTTTCTTCAAGTATAGCTAAGGTGGATTTTTACTAAACACTAAAGGAGAACTCAACAGAAATTAGCATAAAATGATTAAAAAGGTCAGGACTTTGATGATCGTAGATATTTTTACTTCTTGGGCCCTGTTCCCACTCATGTCATTACTATCCATGTTGTAGCACAGGGGCTCTGAGTGCTGGCTACACATTAAAATCACCTGGGAAGCTTCCGTAACCTATCATTGCCCCAGGTTCAACCCAGGCTGGTGAAATAAAAATCTGCAGTGGTGTGCCCTAAGCATAAGTGTTCGTTCAAAGCTCTCCAGGTGGTTAATTGTGCATTTGGGCTGAGAACCACTGATCTAACTTCAAAGGACAGCACACCAGGCAGGCAGCTTGCCTGCTTCTTTACACTGCTCTTCTTCATCTGTCTTCTCCAAACACGGAATATATTATACAAGTGCTTGGATAAACAAATGAGCGATCAAATGGTCATCTCTCACTTCATAGTCATCCCATCAAAGTAAAAACCAAGAGACGATTCCAACTTCATTGTCATGTGGGGCCTTTCGATCCTGTCCCTGCTCTGGTTCAAGGAAGATACCTCTTCTGGCCACTGGCAGGATTGTAGGATTCTTACTCTTTAAAAACTGAGAGTAGCCTCGTCTCACTTGTTTGCAGTTAGATCTCAATTGCTCAATGACCATAGCAGTCATACAATCAGGATTATACACACGAGTTAGCAGAGGGGCCAATTTATCTGTAGGCAGATGAGTCCTAGTGTGGTTAGGCTTGGGGGTCCAGGCCCAGTTAGCGCAGTCCTCCATTGCCGGGTGGAAGGCAGGAGTATGTGGTCCCCAGAGGAACATCAACCTGGGATTTGCACGGAGGATGTTGGGGATGATACCCCTCTTGCCAGATGGTTTGCCTGCAACCATGACTCTTGGATGGGTAGAGAGTCACAGTTGAGGAAAAAATAAGGCAGGACCCATGACATATGTCCCTGGGATTCCTCCTGGCAGTGTCGACTCCATATATTCTCCAATTACATTCTAAGTGTTCCTGCAATAATGTAGGTCAAATGGAGAAATAGGGATGGTTTTCTTGGCTTCACATTTCAAAAGAGCATATTATTGTAAATTTCAAAACCCGAACAAAATAACCTAGGTAAGTATATTATCAAATCAGTTTTCAATAAGGATTAAGACATATTTTTGTTATGTTACATAACTTAGAAACAATATATGTATGACAAATTAAGAACAGTGTATTCATTATTTGTAGAGTATTACATGCAACATTTTGGACTATTGCATTAGTCTGCAAATAGATATTTAATGCTATTTCATAGGCCGTGTACCACTTTGCTTTGGGAATCCTGGGGTTGCATTGCCTAAATGTTTTGCTAATTTCCATAAAGGGTAATTATATAGATTTCATCTTTAAAATGATTAATCTTCAAATCTTAAAAAAAAACATAATTCCAAGTTAACAAATGAAGTATACAGACAGCATGGCATTGGAAAACATTATTTGGTTTGAAATCAGAAACTTTGAACCAGGATTTTCTATACCTGCTATGTGAGTTGGGGAAAGTTATTTAGTCCTTCTGAACCTCAGTTTATCTAATTATAGAATAATAATACTGTTTCTTATACATGGTTGTGATAATGATTTATAGAGAAATTATATAAAGAAAGTTCACTAGATTATACGTCACATGAAAAGTTCTTATAATTTTAAAAAAGGGCTTTGTTTGTTTATTTTTAGAGAGAAGGGAAGGGAGGGAGAAAGAGAGGGAGAGAAACATTGCTGTGAGAGAGAAACATTGACCTGTTGCCTCTCCTATGCACCCCGACAAGGGACTGAACTCACAGCCCAGGCATGTGCCTTCACTGGGAGTGGAACCTGTGACCTTTTGTTTTGCAGAATGACGCTCAACCATCAGCCACAGCATGCAGAGTTTTGAGTTATAAATTGTATTTAAAAATTTTAAACCTTAATTAGAGGCTTATCTTACATGAATTGGTAAGAAAAAAACCCCATAATATCACTAAGTGTTTTCCACATTTTTGCTAGCCCACTGCTGCCACTGAGCTAACTGAGGTCCTGATTCCAACTGGTGTTGGACCTTGGGAATTGCTGTATTTTGCTGCTTTCTAAGACCAACACACTCTGGCCACAGTTGATCTCTGGAGCTGTGTGTTGGAGGCCCGTGAAGACTTTCCAAGAGATAAGTGGGTACAGGGAGAGTTTTAAGAAAACTGGTTTCTATGTTGTTATTTTTAAATATACAGTTGACCTTTTAGCAACATGGTTTGAACTGTGTGGGTCCACTTATACATAGATTTTTAAAATATAAATATATTGAAAAACTTTTTGGAAATTTCCATACTACTGTGAAGCAATCCTGTCAATTACACTGTGCAATCATATTAATTGCTTTATGATTCTTCATTATTGATGCATGATCATTATACCTGTGAAGAAATATAAATTTCTTTTTCATATTATATTTTAATTTTTGATGTCTAGTGTTAGTAATAAGTATAAAATATACAGTGTTTTGTATCATATAAGACAATATTGATGTAGGTACTGACAGATAATTCATCTTGTGAACAAATGACATAAATTTATAATGCTGATAAATGCAGTATAGTACTATAAATGTATTTTCTTTTTCTTATGATTTTCTTAATAACATTTTCTTTTCTCTAGCTTTCTTTATTGGAAGAATATAGTATATAATACATATTGCATACAAAATATGTGTTAATCAACTGTTTGTGTTATTGGTAAGGCTTCCAGGCAACAGTAGGCTATTAGTAAAGTTTTGGGAGAGTCAAAGCTAAGCATGCGTTTTCAGCTGCGGGGGAGGGTGGTTGGTGCTGCTAATCCTCACTTGTTCAAGAGTCAACTGTTTGTTCTCAGAGCTGATTTGCTTGAGAAACCACTGTGGTCTGCAGTTTCCACTATCTAGCCACCATTTTCATAATGTCCCTTTTCTCTTTATACAAAAGAAAAAGATGTCTCGCCCTTCCCTAATCTTAAAATGTTCTGAAATGGAAAAACCTGGGAAGCAGCAAACATTTAAGAAAGAATCTTAAATGTTAGCATTTTATCACAGCACTTGGATCTTACAATCTACAGAATTTGAAGCACTAGGCTTTCATGCACAGCCAGTCTTTACTAAGCACACATCATCTGTCACAGTGATTCTCAACCAGGGGTGATTGTGGTCCTCCTCCCTCCGCTCCAGGAAACAGCTGGCAATCCGTGGAGCCGTTTGTACTTGTAACGATGGAGCGGGGCTACTGTCCGGGTCAGTTACGTAATTTGCAGGGCACAGTGCAAATGAAAATGTGGGGCCCCTTGTTTAAAAAGGACAAAATGTCGTTCAAGGTACTAAAATATAAAGCTTCCTGTCCTCTTTGGCGTCTTTCTCTCTTTCCCTTTTTCTCACCCAGCTCTGTCCTTCTGGTCTCTTTCTCCCCTTGCCTTCTCCTCCTCAACTTGTCATAGTGGTTTTAATTTGAGATTTAATGCTTACCTAAGTCAAGAAAAAACAAACACTTAACTAGTAACATGAATTTTACTATTCATCTTAGTGCCATGCAATACTAGTTTTAAATACAAATATAACTTGTATGCTGAATTAATGAAATAGAAAATTCAAATTTGTACCTTGTACATGCATATATATTTCTTACCAGGAGACTTGAAATGCTGCACAAAACTTACTGAACTGTTTTGCTTTGCTTCTCCACATACTAACCTGTTCTACCTTTGGCTTATTGTTGAGGCAGGAAGGACTAAAAGCAAAGGAACTAAGGGTTACCTTATCTTTCCTTTTCCTTTTTGGTCATTGTTTTCAGCATAAATAATTAGGAGAAGTAATAAGAGCAAGAAAGAATATGATAGAGTCCCTTGGTTGTTCACATTTCTTAGAATATAGTTGCCTTCTTTATGTATTCTAAGTAATTATGATTTTAATAGAAATTGCGGTCTTCTCCAGCCCCTCACTTAGTTGTAGACCTAACACCTGAGAAGGTGAGAACTTATCTTGTACTCACCTTGAGACTCTGAGCCTCACTAAACTCAAACACATCATGAGTCCATTGGAATTTTGTGCTCATGGGACATCACTAAATCTACATGTACATGCATGGGGTGGCAAGAAATGATATACTGCACGCATGTCCCTTACATAGTATGTTCCATTGTCCCATTGAATGTCACTTAAAAACTCAAGTTGAAAGATACAATTATTAAAAATGACAACAGCAGGGTAAAACAAAACAAAACAAAACAAACAAAAAACCCCAAACAAACAAACCCAAAAACAAAAACAAAAACCAAGCAGAGTCCTTCTAAAAGTGAGGTTATGCTACATGTGACTGCAACAGTCATATGCCCACAAAGCTGGTCTTGGCTACTGACATCTTTTCGCGAAGAGCTAGGGGATGCTGCTAAACATTCCAAAGTACCCAGCGCAGACCCCCACGTCAAAATCACTGCTGGAAAGGTTGGTATTCTGTCTCTGAAGAGTATCTGAGGCCTGTATACAAGGCCGGTCCTCTCCTTTTCTGAAGAGTTTTTTCCTGTGGTCAGGCCTGCTCTGTGTTCCACAATGGGATGGTTACCCCACCCGAGACAACTACTTCTTGTTCTGTGAGGCACTGTTTACTCTCCAATGGTCAGGCCCTCAGTGCTTCCTCTGAGTGAGCAGTTTTGCTTACTGCTCTTTGCTGTCAGTTTGTTGATGAGGCCAGACAAGGTTTCCACGGTGAACCTTGACCTCACCTGGTGCGTTATGTGGACCTTAGGGTCTCTGTAGGCGGTGTCCCCTTGAAAGGGAATCCTCACGGGCACTGCCTGTCCCATAGGGTAAGACTCCAGGGTGGGTGGCCCTCAGGAGCTTGAACCTCCTTATGCAATAGTTCTCAGGGTTGTCCTGGCCAGGCTGAATTATCTCCAACACCAGAGTCCCAGCACTATTGCAACTTCCCTGTGAGTTTGCAAGTTAAAAGAAAAGTGTTTGTGGGAGAAAATCTGGCTTGAAAGCCAGGAATCCCAGGACAGAGAGTGAAGAGCAGGTGTGGAATAGATGCAGGCGGAGGACTCTGGACAAGTGCTCAGAGCATCTTTCTTGGCTTTTGGTTTTCACCTGCCAGGAAGAGTGTTGGGGGTGGGTGAGCAAAGATCCCAGACAGTACAGAATTAATCCCTGAAACCCCTTTTCTGGCTGGAATTCCATTTCTGGGTCTCTAACCACACACAACAGATGGTGGTAGGGGGTTGGGATCCTACCAAAAAAGGACCAGGAGGGACAGGTGCTCTCATAACACTTGCCGTTGTTGCCTACCACCTTCAGTGTGGTCAAGTGTTTATTGATCACCAACCCCACCGCGATTCTGTACCACTAGAGCTCAAGATGACTCTTGAAACGTATCTCTGAATTCCCAGCATCTATAACAGAGCTTAGTTCATATTAATGAAGTATTCATTAGGCAGACATTATGTGCCAGACCTGAACTAGCGCTAAAGGTACATTACTTCTGTCCCCCTGTCCTTAGGGGTTAAGCATGATTAGGTACAGTGGCTAGAAAAACAAAACCTGCCAGTTGCCTTGACTACGTTTTCTCCTCCAAAGGAAAATATATAATTTTATTCCAACTAGACTATAACAGAAGTCAACCCCTCATTTCTAATTTGGCTCACAGTAGAGTCACCAGCTGCTTTTGTTGGGCTTTCATGTCAGTGATGGCTGTTCTTCCTTTTGGACATGGGGAAAATGTCAGTATCCTTAATCAATGGTTTGTAAAACAAAATATACAAAGACACTGGGAAAGCTAAAAAATATAATCCAATATCCACAAAAAAACCACCAACAATATCACAAATTTGATATTTAATTTTTTTACTTAATTCTACAAAAGACTTTCAGCAATTGTGTTTATTTAGTCCTGAGGGAATTCACATTATTATGCATTCCTGTTATGGTCAGTAAAAGCAAGTTCTCTCCTTGGAAAGGATCTGAACATTATCATGATTAGTAATAATTAGAATGGTTTATTATGCTTTTTATTTTGCACATAATATCAATTTGCATGATTTTAATGATTAAATAATTTTAACCAGTAGGAACTGAAGCATTTCTCATGCATTAAATAAGACTTTTCACCAAATAATTTATCTTCTTTAAAATAGCTAATTATGCTTTAAACTTTAAAACAGAGAATGTGTAATTTAGATACCACCCCCACTTTCTTCTATCACAACTCTTTGTTCGTTGGCAAGACTCTGATTTTTATAGTCCTCAGAGGGAGTTTTATAGATATGGTATAAATGAATTGAGTCAGGATCCTTAGAAATTGCTTCTCCTGGCTGTAAAATTTCAAATTCTTATATTCTTGGGAAGTAAAAATAGAAGAGACCAAGAAAAAACCTTCTCTGATGTGAGCTCTAAAATGTTATCAATCATCTTAGTCTTTGGTAACATGATTTCTGGGGAGAAAATACATATAATTACATACAAATTATGTAAAATATATAATACATTCAATAATTGGGTTAGATAAGATGCTCTATGAAATGTCACAAGTAATAAGTAGGGCTATGAATCATGGACTAATCATTTGTTCAATAATTACTTATTAAATGGAATTACAGCATAGTGTCTAAGGGCTCAGCCTCTGGAGTTATACTGCTTATAAGGTTCCAATTCTGCTTATAAGGTGTGTGACCTTGGGCAATTTACACAGTCTTTGTTTTTGCCTCACTTTTCTCAAGTGTAAAGCGAGGATAAAACACTACTAATTTTGTTCTAGTTATCTATGACTATATAACAAACCATCAGAAACCTTAATGGCTTAACATGACACCGTACATTTTGGTCATGAACCTTCAATTTGGGGCGGGACTGCTTGGCAGGGATAGCTTGTCTCTGTCCCGTCCCACCTGGCATCAGTGAGAATTACTTGAGTGTTGGGAGCTGAAATCATCTGAAGGCATGTTCATTTTCCTAATTGATGGTTGATTCTGGCTGTTAGGTTAGATCTTCACTGGGTGCTGTACGTTTAAACACCTACGTGTAGCCTTTCCATGTGGTATGGATCTCCTTACAGCATGGTGGCTGGGTTCTAAGATGACTGTCCCAAGGGAGAAAAACTCGGGTGGAATCTGTATGCCTATCCTTGGAAATCATGTTATGTCCCTTATACCATATTCCATTCATTGAGGCAGTCACAAATTCTCACACAACTCCAAAGGAAAGGGAAATAGGCTCCATCTCTTGATGAGTGATTCAAGGTTCTGAAGACATGGGAGACAAGAGGTATTGCTGGAGCCATTTTTGGAAAATATAAGCTTCTACTTAGCATGGTTTTCATGAGGATTAAATGTCAGTTTATACATAAAATGTTTAAATTTGAATGTGCTATTGTTATTATTGAGTATGTACAATGTGCTAGGGGACTGTACCGATTCCCTCATTAGCAGACTCAGAATTCTAGAGCTGCTGGTCCAAACTCTAATTTAAACATCAGGAAATCAAAGCCCAGAGGTTAACTTGCTCAGTTATCCATTGAAGAGCTGGGCCACGATGCCAAAATTGTGAGTACTTGTTACTTAAGGTCAGACTATAGAGGATGGAAACTTACAGAGCTGGCAGTCATGGAAATAGACCTCTAAATAGTTAATTAAGTCAAGTAATGAATGCACTGTCTCCGGAGATCCTTGGAATCTTATTTGAATATAGACCTGATCATAAAAGGAGCAGGTCTTTTCTTTAACTTGTAGTATATTTGTGATGAGTTGTATAGTTGTTTTTTTCCCTTTGTAATTGATAAGATCAGGTCAAATGCTGCTAAGATTGCTAATACCACGTATTTGCTACATAATGCACAATAAACACTATTTTTTTGTTAAAAGTTAAAATATTTTAATATCCCCAATGTGCAAATTAGTAATACAGAAGGTGTGCCAGTGTTGTGTATAAATATAACTGTACTCAATGTAAAATTTCAAATGGTTACAGTTAATGGAATTTTAGGCCAGTATACAACTAGTGGTTGCAGGTGAAGAGTAACTGTGATCTTTGGGCATTGATAATAATGGTGTACAGGTTTTAATGAGAGTGTATTTATTTCTTTCCTAGAGAAGTATGTATGTAGTTTATTGTAAAGCTTTGTATTTTTGTTATCCCTGCTGTGAATTTCACCCAACCCTCTTGTGATGCTTACTTCAATGTGTCAACTTCTCCCAGCAATGGTGACCAGATTTTGGTCAAACACCAGTTTATATGTTGTTGGGAAAATATTTCTTAGATGTGATAATCATTTAAATCAGTAGACTTTGAATTTAGCAAATAATCCTCCATAATGTGAGTGGGCCTCATCTAGTCAGTAGAAGGCCTTGAAAGAAAAGACTGAGGTTCCCTGAAGAGGAAGGAATTCTTTCTCTAGGCTGCCTTTGGACTCAAGCCTGCAACATCAACTCTTCCCTGAGTGTCCAACCTGATGCCTGCCCTGCATACTTCAGACCTTCCAGCCCTCACAGCCACGTGAGCTAATTCCTTAAAATTTCTCTGCTCCCCTCTCTCCCTCCCCATCTCCCTCTATTTCCATCTCCATCTCTATCTCTTTCTGCCTATACCTCCGACTTACTGGTTCTGTTTCTCTGGAGAACCCTGAGTGATATTTGTTGTTTAAGTCCCTTATATAGCGCCCCCTAACTTTAAAAAAATAATTACTTCATGTAAAGAGACAAGCTTCTGTTTATTATTCATGTCATCCATTCATGTCACATTTCTAGGGAGTCTGGATTTGGAGGCAGAAGCCATAAGGAAGTGTTCACACTAATACAGAGATACAAAAAACTGATAATAGGTTTCACAATAAAGTAGCATTTTAAACAATATAAGACGTGGATATATGGAGACAGTGTGGTAGTAAGGAGAAGTGGGGATGAGTTTTGTAATTGGGAAGCTCGATTTGAACTGTAATCTGCAACTTAATTGGCTGTTACCTTTGAAAATATATTTAAAATATACTTAACCTTTCTGAGCTCCAGCTTTTCTCATCTGTAAAATGGGAAATAATACCCACGTTTTGGTGGGTTGTAGATAATACAGATGCTCTATCAATGGTGGCTACCGTTTTGGTTAATAAGAAAGGCTGTATTAGGGCAATGGCAAAATAAGGAGGTGGGTTCTGTTTTTATTTATTGCTTCTTTCTGCTCTGCTAAATAAGTTTTTCAAATAAGTTAAATAAGTTAACTTCCTCCCTCCGCTTCACTTAGCACTGCTTGCAGACTGCTCATTGCCATCAAGATGTAAATGATAAATAAGAACACACATTGTTACCCATTTTTGGTAATATGGCTTAAGAAAAAGCAAAAGTGACAGAATTCTGGCATTAACCACAATGCGGGGAAGTCAGGTTCGGACCTGGTTGGAGCGTACGGGAAGGAAACGGTGGCCTTCTCTGCAGGCATCCGTGCATGTGGTCCTACCTCTCTGCCTATGTGTAGGGAAACCAACACTATTTCCTAAGCACATTTAGAGAAGTAAATGAGATAATTCATGAAATGTTCTTGCTGTGCCAGGAACCTACCTAGCATTCGATAAAGGTCAGCTGGAAATAGTAACAGCTATTGCAGCTGCAGCAAGTCATTTATTACAAAGATTGGCGGAAAGTGCTTCAGGTGGGGTAAAAGGGTGAAAGAAGGCCACATGGGAAAATAAACATGGTGTGTATTCTTGTGGCAACAAGACTATAGACAAAAAGTTCGCACTGGGGATTAGTGAAAAATAAAATATTTAAGGAAGAGCCAGGACAGTGTGATAAAACTCCAAACACTGTTATATGTATATTATTACCACTGTTTGGCAATGGCTTATGAGAATCTGTCCAATAAAACATTATTTCTGTTGTAAATTCAATTGTTATAAATTCTTAATGGGATACTGTTGCCTGGTATTTCTGTGAAGTTAACAACATTGTGTAAAAGAGTCCTAATTTTGTCTTGGTGTCTACCTTCGCCCACCTGACTCAGGCAATTGCTGACTGGTCTAGGCTGTAATGATGGCTCCATTTCCATTACCAGTGATTGGTTCACGAGTGGCTATATGATAAAGGGGTAAGAGAGGAAGCCTGGTGGTTGAGATGTGTGTGGAGGAGGATGGAAAGGGAGGAAAGCATCTAGTAAAAACATTCCTCACTCTCAGGAACAGTGTCAAGGAAGGAGTCCCTGTTCTGTTTCATGTGGATGTGATGCCTGGATCTACTGCAGTCATTTTGTGGCTGTGAGGGAGAGAGTAACCATCATTTTATTATTATTATTGGCTTACTTTTGCCTGGGGAGAAAGGTATACTGAAAATTTTTAAAATTCTGGGTGAGGAAAATTTTTATTCTGCCTCTACAAGATGGCAAATTCTGATCCCATAGTCTCTCTTCTGTTGGGCTGACCGAGTCCCACTTCCTTGCAAGTCCTCTTATAGTATATTCCAGGCTGTGGCCTTTTCTATTTTCCATGTCTACTGAATACTATGTGCTTTCTTTCCAGAAATTTGTGCAGATCTCTCTTCGTTGGTGCCCTCTGTTCAATTTTTTTTTCTTTTCATGGTTGTGGGTTTGTTACTTTTTATATTTTTACACATTGGAAGGTGCACAGGCTAATGCTTGTGCTTAGTTGATCACTATGACTATTTCTTCTGTAAATTGTATATTATAATTAATATATTTATATGGGGGTTATTATTGATTTGAAAGACCTATCTACATATTAAGATAACTTCTTTTAACATATATAGCACCTCTTTTTCCTAGTTTATTGCCTTTTAAAAATTATTTTTCTTTTATTTGTATACCAGTGGTTTTATTGTAATGTGGTAAATTTTACCAATCCTCTCTGTGGACTTTTGTGACAATGGGTGGCTGCGAAGGACTTTTTTCCTCTAAGATCAGGTGTATATTCACTATATATTTTTGATTCTCCCTTCCACCCTTTCTTCCTTTTTTTTTGGGGGGGTGCTAAATGTGCTGAATTTAACAAATAACATTGCTCGGTCGATGGCACGCCATCATCACTGGTCCATGCAGAGCCCCTGCTTGTTATTTTATTATTACTCTTTGTTTTTTCATCCCCCAGCCTCAGTGCCATTTCTCTCTCTAGCCGTATGCATTTATTCTTGTGCATCTAGTGCATGATTTTTCTTTTAAAAAACATTCTCCATTTTTTTCTCCATCTGGAGTTAGAGATTTAAATATATTTTTAAAAGATTTTATTTATTTATTTTTAGAGAGGGGAAGGGGGGGAGAAAGAGAGGAAGAGAAATTTCAATGTGTGGTTGCCTCTTGTATGCCCCCTACCAGGGACCTGACCCACAACACAGGCATGTGCCCTGACTGGGAATCGAACCAGCAACCCTTTGGTTTACGGGCCAGTGCTCAGTCCACTAAGCCACACCAGGCAGGGTGAGATTTAAATATTTTTAAAGACATCTAATTTTCTCAGTACCTTTCTCTGCTCATTTGAACTAACATCTTTACCAAATACCAGTTACCAGCCTTTCTAACCTGTTCTGTTGATCCATCTGTCTGCTTTTGTGCTAGGATCACATTGCCTTAATTATGATATAATTTTAAAAACATTTTAGTATGCAGGAATGAAAATTACATGTGATGGTCTTTCTGTATCATTTGATTCTTTTTAAATATGATAGGTAAAGGGAACAATTCTTTAATAATTGGCACATCTATGTATGTTAGCATAGAAAATTGCTAGTCCCTGTCCCCCAAGCTAATCATGTGCTGTTTTGCAGATGGTGAAAAACATTATGGAAGATGTAACTCTAGGAGCAGAAGCATATTTAAAAGAAGTGCCTATAATTGATTCAAAAGAAACAGATGCTCACATGTTTTTGTGAACTTTGGTTTGTAATTACTAAAGACGCCTATTGTGATTAACATTCTTACACCTTAAATTGTGCTTTGTCAACTTGTGAGAAAACAGTTTCAAATATTATGCTGAGCATTGATGAAATAGGAACCATGAGTGAAGTCAGGTTATGACCCTCTTTCTATCCATGTTGAGTAGACTCTTCTATCAGGAATTGATTTTTATCAACAGCTTTTGTCTTTTTTTGAATGCTTATCTTGGAATGTGGTTTGAATATGGTTCTTATTTCAGGAAATACATGGAAATATTGTGCTGGTCCCAAGAATCAGATTTTCTGTTTTAGAACACAAAATGGTGCTGTGTTCCATGAAGCAGCGCCGAACAGTGTAGTTGTATGTTCTTCATGTGAGGAAAGAAGGAAAGGGAGAAAGAGCCTAGTAAAGACATTTTGCATGCCTCCTATGGCAAAATGACAGGGAAAGTGTGGGCAAGTCACTAGTCACTGAAGAATCAAATTTATTAATTCAGAAAAATAAAAACTCTAGCATTCCACATGGTGAAGTTGCAAAATCCAGATGTATCACCGTAAGATGTGAGCATTGTAATTCCTACCAATAATCAGTAATACAAAAATGAATTAGAGGGGAGGCTTACACGTAGACAACCACATGATGCTTCGTTAATTTATTATTTAGTTCAGGGAATCTTCTCACTAATAGATGCATAGATGCTTATAATCTTTCTGGGAAATAATATAAATATAGAGAGAGTCTGTCCAGAAAAATCCAGCCATTGTTAACATAATGAGAATGGTTTGCAAGACATCAATGTAACCTGGCAGTCAGGGAGAGTGGAATGGAATGCACATGCGTGAACAATGATGACTTCATGGTAATAGTCAGTAGGGGCGGTAGATGCCAGTTGAGTGAGCATGTGTACTGTGTGGCTGTCTCATTCAAAATGACTGATTGAGTAGAGTAATGAATCTGCATCAGATTTTGTTTTAAGCTGGAACATTCCTCAGCAGAAACTATTCAGATGATTTAGAAGGCTGCAGCTATGGGTAACTGGTGATTGGCAGCTTCATCACAACAGCGTGTCACTCATGCATCGCGTCTCATGCAGAAGTTTTTGGCAAAATGTTAAATCACCCAGGTGGCTCAGCCCCATTGAGCCCAGATTTGGTGCCCTGTGACTTCTGGCTTTTCCCCAAACTAAAATCACCTTTAAAAGGGAAGAGATTTCAGACTGTTGATGAGATTCAGAAAAATACAAGAGGGCAGCTGATGGCAATTGGGAGAACTGTCTGAGGTCCCAAGGTGCCTTCTTTTAAGGAGACTGAGGCATCATTGTCCTATGTATAATGTTTCTTGTATCTTGTATCTTCAGTAAATGTCTCTATTTTTCATATTATGTGGCTGTATACTTTCTGGACAGACGAATAAATGATGTGAGAGAAACATCAGTCGGTTGCCTCCCCTATGTGCCCTGACCGAGGACCCACAACCAGGCATGTGCTGTGACCAGGAATCAAACCTGCGACCTTTTGGTGCATGGAGCAACACTCCAACCAGCTTCGCCACACTGGCCAGGCTGTGTTTTAATTAATCTGCTGAAATAAGATAGTTTAAAAGCTATGAAAATAATGGCTTATCACAACAATTATGAGCACACTTTAGAATATTGGATATTAGAGGAATTTTTCTTTTTAGATAAGGGAGCTTGAAGCCAGACGGGTCAAATGAATAGTCAAAGTTATTTAGGTGAGGGAGAAGCTGGCTGCAAGTCCAGATCTTTATCTGAGCCCAGCGTGGGTTTTGCCATCTAGTAATTGCAAACTGCTGCCTGGGAAGACTGACCGGCAAAGACTGGGGCTTGTGTTGAGAAGATTCCTGAGGGTTAGCCAAGTTCAGTTTTAATAGTGACATGAAGGGTTGGCAGCGCTTGCTTTACATAAAGGAGTGCTGAGACATGAGACCTATATCTGCTCTTTTGTTATACTTTTCTTTCACTTACAGAGACCAACTTGTATATGTTCTTTGCTTATCTTTGAAGGATTCCACTTAGGCCATATTGTACGTGTGGGTAAATCTCCCTTTTACTCGATTAAAGGACAGCATGAAGGTAGCACAGGGCTCAGATCAGAACACTTAGCATTCCAACTATCTTCAAAAAGTCTCATTTCTACTTTATTTGAAACTGGATGTGACTCCAGAGTGTTGTTATTCTCATACTGATTTGAGGGTTTTAAGTTCACACTACAATTACAGAGAGGAGATAGACTGCAGGAAGATTGAAGTGCTCCGTCATGGCTGCTGTTAGTTCTTGCACCTTACTCATTTCCTACCACACTTGGAATGTCGACAGTTATCTGCCAAGCAGAGCTTGGCGCTCTCCAGTTATGAGCTGAGAGTGGGATAGATCCAGTAGCCGATGGCCCATTTTATCCGCTTTTCCGAGGCACCAGCTTAAGTCTCAGATGACATCTCCCTTGATAAGCAGAACACACAGACTGTTACATTTCAATAGGATGTTTTAATGTTTTGTTGAATTCAACTTTCTTTCCTTTTTTTTTTTTTTATTGTTCAACAGAAATTTATTTTCTCATAGACCTGGCATCTGGAAGTCCTACATCAAAGTGCCAGCAGGATTGATTTCTGGTGAGGTCTCTCTCTCTCTCTCTTTCTAGATGGTGCCTTTTTGCTGTTTTTCCTGGGCCTTTTCTCTGTGACAGTATCCAAGAGAGTGAGCTCTGATGTCTGTCTCTCTTCTAATGCAGATGCCAGTTTATTGGGTCAGGGTGTACCCTCATGACCTCATTTAGTGTTAGCTACCTCTGTTAAGTCTCAGTCTCCAAATACAGTCACATTGGAGGTTAGACCTTCAACACAGGAGTTGGGGGAGGACACAATTCAATCCATACCAGATGTGAAATATGGCAGTCTGGACATTTTAATATTGCCTGTGACTTAATAGAAGTCAGGAAACAGAGGATATCAAAGGAAGATTTCTAAAAGAAGTTTTTACAGTGTTGAGATCTTAAAATATTGGGGATTGGCAGTCAGTTACCTATCATTTGCCCTGAGGATGATACTTTTCTGTGCAGAGAGCTCATCAGTGAGTGTTCTTTTGGTAAGTCACCATAACCAACTGTAGCCTGAAATGCTGATTTGGGCACAATAGTTCCTCCTTACATGGGACACGTGAAACTTGATTTCTGGTTTCAGGCTGCAGCTGCCATGGTAGAGCCTGGCCATCTGATTTCACGTCTGTAGGCAGCCTCCTCCCCTTGCTCTCCATGTATATCTCACACATCCTCCACTGCCCTGGTGCCTGCTACCCCACGCCCATGCCTGGCCAGAATTCCCTTTTCAGCAGCAAATCTGTGCAACTGACCAGTTTCTGTTTTCATCTGCTCAGTCTCTCCTCCAACTGAGGATCAAAGGCCAGTTCTGTTCTGGGTTCCATTTTCTTCTTCCTTCTCGTCCACCTGGGCTCATCACTTCTCCTTAGCATCTTCTACTGTTCCATCAGCCTTGCTATAGCCCAGCACTTTTCCCTTCCCTTCCCTTCCCTTCCCTTCCCTTCCCTTCCCTTCCCTTCCTTCTTCCTTCTTCCTTCCTTCCTTTTCCTTTTTATTGAATTTATTGGGGCATACTAATTAACAAAATTATACAAGTTTCAGGTGCACAATTCTACAACACATTATCTGTATACTGTATTGTGTGTTCACCACTCAAGTCAAGTCTGTCCATTACCATTTATCTCCTCTATACCCTGTTCCACCCACCCATACCAGCACCCCCAGCAATCACTGTACTGTTGTCCATGTCCATAAATTTTTGTTTTTATTTTTTGCTCAGTCACTCCACTCCCCTACCAAGCTCCCACCCCTGAACAGCTGTCAGCCTCCTCTCTATGAATCTGTGTCTATTTTTGTTGTTAGTTCATTTTGTTCATTAGATTCCACATATGTGTAAAACCATATGGTACTTGTCTCTGACTGGCATATTTCACTTAGCATAATGTTCTGCAGGTCCATCCAAGCTGTTGCAAAAAGTAAAATCTTATTTTTTACGGCCTAGTAGTATTCCACTGTGTAAATGTACCACAGCATTTGTAAGTGTACCAGTGCTCTCCACTACTGATGGACATTGGGCTGCTTCTAAATCTTGGCTTTTGTAAATAATGCTGCAATGAACATAGGGGTGCTTATATTCTTTTGAATTAGTGTTTCCAGTTTCTTCAGATAAATTCCCAGAAGTGGAATTTCTGGGTCATAAGACAGCTTCACTTTTAATTTTTTGAGGTAACTCCCCACTGCTTTCCACAATGACTGCACCAGCCTGCATTCCCCTAAACTGTGCACAAGGGTTCCTTTTTCTCCACATCCTTACCAACACTTGTTTGTTGGTTTATTGATGATAGCCATTCTGTCAGGTGTGAAGTAATATCTCATTGTGGCTTTAATTTTCATTTCTCTGACGATTGGTGACATTGAGCATCTTTTAATATGTCGATTGACCATGTGTATATCCTATTCGGAGAAGTATCTATTCAGGTCCTTTGCCCATTTTTTAATTCAGTTTATTTTTGGTGTTGACTTGTATTAAGTTCTTTATAAATTTTGAATATTAACCCCATATCATATGCATAGGCAAATACATTCTCTAATCAGTGGGTTGTCTTTTCATTTTGTTGGTTTCTTTTGCTGTGCAAAAACTTTTTAGTTTGATATAGTTCCATGTGTTTATTGTCTCATTTGTTTCTCTTGCCCAAGGAGATATATCAGGAAAAATATTGCTATGAGAAATGTCCAAGCTTTTAGTGCTTATGTTTTCTTCTAAGATTCTTATGGTTTTGAGTCTAACATTTAAGCCCTTAATCCATTTTCTGTTTATTCTTGTATATGGTATAAGAAAGAGGTTTAGTTTGATTTTTTTTTGCATGTATCTGTCCAATATTCCCAACACCATTTATTGAATAGACTATCCTTACCTCATTGTATGTTTTTGTCTCCTTTGTAAAAAATTAATTGACTATAAAGGCATGAATTTACTTCTGGGCTTTCTATTCTGTTCCATTGATCTATATTTCTATTTTTTTGCCAGTACAATGCTGTTTTGATTACTATGGCTTTGTAGTATAGTTTGATATCAGGTAGAATGCTTCATCCAACTTTGTTCTTTCTGAAGATCACTTGTTACTCAAGGTCTTTGTGGTTCTATATAATTTTTGGAATACTTGTTCTAGTTCTGTGAAATATGCTACTGGCATCTTAATAGGAATTACATTGAATCTATAGGTTGCTTTGGGTAGTATAGACATTTTAATGATAAGTCTTCCTACCCATGAGCAAGGTATGTGCTTCCACTTATTTGTATCTTCTTCGATTTCTTTTTTCAGTCTTATAATTTTCTGAGTACAGGTCTTTTTCATTCTTGATTAAATTTATTCCTAGGTATTTAACTCTTTTTGAAGGAATTGTAAATGGGACTGTTTTCTTAGTTTTCCCTTCTGATAGTTCATGATTGGTATATAAAAATGCAACTGATTTCTGGGTATTTATTTTGTATCCTGCTACTTTATTGAATTCATTTATCAGTTCTAATAGTTTTTGATGGAATCTTTAGGGTTCTCTATATATAGTATCATGCTATCTGCAAATAATGACAGTTATATTTCTTCCATTCTGATTTGTATACCTTTTATTTCTTCTTGTCTGATTGCTGTGGTAAGGACTTTCAGTACTTATGTTGAATAACAGTGATTAAAGTTGAAGTCTTGTTCCTGATCATAAGGAAAATGCTTTTAGTTTTTGCCTACTGAGTATGATGTTAGTTATGGGTTTGCCATATATGACCTTTATTAACATTGAGATATGTTCCCTCTAGTTTCACTTTACTGAGGGTGTTTATCATAAATGGGTGCTGGATTTCATCAATTGCTTTTCTGCATCTATTGATAAGGTCACATGGTTTTTATCCCTCATTTTATTTATGTGGTATATCACATTTATTGTTTTGCAGATATTGTGTCAATCTTGTATCCCCAAAGTAAATCCCACTTGATCATGGAATATGATCTTTCAAATGTGTTGCTGAGTCCAGTTTTTTAATATTTAGTTGAGGATTTTAGCATGCATGTTCATCAGGAACAGTGGCCTATAATTTTCTTTCTCTGTAGTGTCTTTATCTGGTTTTAGAATTAGGATAATGCTGGCCTCCTAAAATGAGCTTGAGAGTCTTCTCTCCTCTCAAATTTTTTGGAATAATTTTACAAGGACAGGTATAAGTTCTTCTTTGAATGTTTGGTAAAACTCACCTGTGCACACCCTTTGGTCCTAAGAACTTTTGTTTCCTAGGAGGGTTTTTTTTTTATATTACTGCTTTGATTATTAGTTGTAATTAGTTTATTCAGATTTTCTGCTGCTTCCTGATTCAGTTTTGAAAAACTATATCTTTCTAGAAATTTATCCATTTCATCCAGATTGTCCAATTTGTTGGCATAACATTGTTTATATATATTTTTTTCATTTTTGTTATTGTTGTTTAAGTACAGTTGTCTCCATTTTACTGCCACTACTTTGCCCCACGCCACCAAACCCCAGCTCCCACCCTGAATATACCCCCCCTTTGGCTTTGTCCATAGGTCCTCTGTACATGTTCTTTGATGACCCTTCCCCTCCTTTCCTCCATTATCACCTTCAGTTACTACTGAAGTTACTACCTCAGTACTACTGTCAGTTTGTTCTTTATTTCAATGTCTCTGGTTATATTTTGCTTGCTTGTTTTGTTGATTAGGTTCCACTTATAGGTGAGATCATATGGTGTTTGTCTTTTATTGCCTGGCTTATTTTACTTAGCATAATGCTCTCCAGTTCTACCCATGCTGTCCCAAAGGGTGGTAGCTCTTTCTTTCTTTCTGCTGCATAGTATTCCATCGTGTAAATGTACCATAGTGTTTTGATCCACTCATTTACTGTTGGGGCTTAGGTTGCTACCAACACTTGGCTATTGTAAATTGTGCTGCTGTGAACATTGGCGTACATAGGTTCTTTTGAATTGGTGTTTCCGGACTTTTAGGATATAATCCCAGCAGTGGAATTGTGGGCCAAAGGCAGTTCCTATTTAGTTTTTTGAGGAAATTCCAAACTGTTTTCCACAGTGGCTGCACCAGTCTGCATTCCCACCAACAGTGTACTAGGGTTCCCTTTTCTTCACAGCCTTGCCAGCTCTTGTTGTTTGTTGATTTGCTTATGATATCCATTCTCATTGGTGTGAAGTGGTATCTCACTGTGGCTTTAATTTGCATCTCTTTGATGGCTAGTGATGCTGATAATCCTTTCATGTCTCTGGGCCCTGCATATGTCCTCCTTGGAGAAGTGTCTGTTCAAGTCCTTTGCCCATTTTTTAATTGAATTATTTGTCTTCCTTTAGTGGAGTCATGTGAGTTCTTTATATATTTTGGAGATCAAACACTTGTCAATGTATCATTGGCAAATATACATTCCCCTATGGTTGGTTCCCTATTCATTTTGCTGATCTTTTCTTTAACCATGAAGAAGCTTCTTATTTTGATGAAATTCCATTTGTTTATTCTTTCCTTTATGTCCCTTGCTCTAGGGGGCATATCAGTGAAAATATTGCTGTGTGAAACATCTGAGATTTTCCTGCCTATGTTCTCCTCTAGGACTTTTGTGGTGTTGTGACTTATATTTAAGTCTTTCATCCATCTGGAGTTTATTTTTGTGTGTGGTGTAAGTTGGTGGTCGAATTTCATTTTTTTTTTTTGCATGTAGCTGCCCAGATCTCCCAATACCATTTGTTAAAGAAGCTATTTTTGCTCCATTTTATGCTTCTTCCCCCTTTCTCAAGTATTAATTGACCATAGAGACATGGGTTTATTTCTGGGATCTCTATTCTGTTCCATTGATCTATGTGTCTGTTCTTATGCCAGTACCAGAATGCTTTGATTACAGTGGCCCTGTAATATAGTTTGATGTCAGGTATTGTGATCCCTCCTACTTTGATTTCTCTCAAAATTACTGCAGCTATTCAGGGTCATTTATGATTCCATATAAATATTTGAAATGTTTGTTCTATATTGGTGAAATAGGGCATGGTATTTTAATAGGGATTGCATTGAATCTATACATTGCTTTTTGTAGCATTGACATTTTGATGATAACCATGAACATGGTATATGCTTCATTTATTTGCGACTTCCTTAATTTCATTCTTCAGTGTTGTATAGTTTTCTGAGTATAGGTCTTTACCTCCTTGGTTAGGTTTATTCCTAGTTACAGTATTTTTATTGTTGCTATAGCAAATGGGATTTTTTCCCTGATTTCTGTTTCTGGTATTTCATTGTTGGTGCACAAAAATACCTGAGATTTCTGTGTATTGATTTTATATCCCACTGCTTTGTCAAATTCATTTATTAGGTTGAATAGTTTTTTGGTGGAGTCTATAGGGTTTTCTGTGTACATTATCATGTCATCTGCAAACAATGACAGTTTTACTTCCCCCTTTCTAATTTGGAAGCCTTCTATTTCTTTTTTCCTGTCTGATCACTGTGGCTAGGACTTCCAATATTATGTCGAATGGAAGTTGTGAAAACTGATATCCTTGTCTTGTTCCTGATCTTAGGGGAAAAATTTTTAGGTTTTGCCCATTGAGTATGATGTTGGCTGTAGGTTTTTCATATATGGCTTTTATTATGTTGAGGTGTGCACCCTCTATCCCCACTTTGCTGAGTGTTTTTTTTTTATCACAAATAGGTCTTCTACCTTATGAAATACTTTTTCTGCATCTATTGATGTGATCATGTGATTTTTATCTTTCCTTTTGTTTATGCGATGTATTACGTTTATTGATTTGTGAATATTGTACCATCCTTGCATCCTTGGGATGAATCCCACTTGATCATGGTGGATGATCTTTTTAATGTATTGCTGTATCTGGTTTGCCAACGTTTTGTTGAGGGTTTTAGCATCTATGTTCCTCAGCAATATTGGCCTGTAGTTTTCTTTCTTTCTTGGGTCTTTATCAAGTTTTGGAATTAGGATGATGCTGGCCTCAAAGAGTTTGGGAGCCTTCTCTCTTCTTGAATTTTTTGGAATAGTCTAAGAAAGATGGGGATTAGCTCTTCCTTAAATATTTTGTAAAATTCTCCTGTGTAACCAGTCCAGGGCTTTTGCATGCGTGGAGTTTTTTGATTACTGCTTCAATTTCACTAGCTGCTATTGGTGTGTTCAGATTTCTGTTTCTGCCTTGATTATGTTTTGGAAGATTATATTTTTCTAGAAATTTGTCCATTTTACCCAGATTTTCAAATTTCTTGGCATATAGTTGTTCATAATAATTTGTTATGGTCCTTTGTATTTCTGTGGTATCAGTTATAATTTCTCCTCTTTCGTTTCTGATTTTATTTATTTGGGTCCTCTCCCTTTTTTTCTCGATGGGTCTGCTTAAACGCTTGTTGATTTTGTTATCTTTTCAAAGAAACACCTCCTGGATTTATTTATCCTTTGAATTGTTCTTTTAGTCTCTATGTCATTTAATTCTGCTGTGATATTGATTATTTCCTTCCTTCTACTCACTCTGGGCTTTGTTTGTTATTGTTTCTCCAGTTCTGGTAGATGTAGGGATAGGTAGTTTATTTGAAATGTTTCTGTCTTTTTTAGGTAGGACTATATTGCTATGAACTTTCCTCTCAGGACTACCTTTGCTTTGTCCCATAGTTACTGGATGATTGTATGTTTATTTTCATTTTTTTCCAGAAACTTTTTGATTTCTTCCTTAATCTTGTTATTGACTCATTCATTGTTTAATTGAATGCTATTCAGTCTCCATGAGTTTGAATGTTTTGGAGGTTTTTCCTTGAGCTTGGTTTCTAGTTTCAAGCCCTTGTGGTCTCAGAAAATACTTGTTATGATTTCAGTTTTCTTAAATTTGTCAAAGCTTGTTTTGTGTCCTATCATGAGGTCTATCTCTGAAAATGTTCCATTTGAATTTGAAAAGAATGTGTAGTTTGCTTCTTGAGGATGAAAGGTTCTATATGTATATCATTAAGTCCATTTGATCTAATGTGTCATTCAGTTCCACAATATACTTGCTGATATTTTGTTTGGAAGATCTATCCATGTTGAAAATGGGATGTTAAATCCCCTACTATAATTGTGTTGTTGTCTATATCTTTTTTGAATCCTTCCATGATTTTCCTTATATATTTGGGTGATCCTATGTTGGGCGCATATATGTTTACAATATTTATGTCTTGATGAATTCTTTCTTTGAGTATTAAGAAGTGTCCTTCTGTGTCTTTTTGTGGTCTTTGTTTTGAAGTCTACCTTGGCCTTTTTTTCCTGTCCATTTACTTGGAATATTTTTTTCCAACCTTTTACTTTCAGTTTGTATAGGTCTTTTTTTCTGAGGTGGGTCTCTTGTAGGCAGCATACGTGTGCGTCATGTTTTCTTATCCTTTCAGTTACTATGTGTCTTTTAATGGGAGCATTTAATCCATTTACATTTAAGGTTATTATTGATAGGCACTTAATCATTTTCCCCCTTTGTACCTGTTTTCCACTCTCACTCTTTTTCTTCATCTTGTTAAAGCAGTTCCTTTAGCATATCTTTCAATGTTGGTTTGGTGGAAGTATGTTCTCTCAGCCTTCCTTTGTCTGGGAAACTCCTTATTTCGCCTCCATTTTAACTGAGAGCCTTGCTGGGTAGAGTAGTCTTGGTTGCTGGCCTTTGCTTTTCATTACTTGGAATATTTCTTGCCATTCCCTTCTGGCTTGTAGTGTTTCTGTGGAGAAGACAGCTGCTAGTCTTTGGGAGCTCCCTTGTATGTTACTTCCTATTTCTCCCTTGCTGCCTTTAAGATTCTCTCTTTGTCTTGAAATTTGCCATTTTAATTATGATGTGTCTTGGAGTAGGCCTTTTTGGGTTCCTCTTGATTGGGGTCCTCTGTGCCTCCTGGACTTCTGTGACTTCTTCTCTCCTCGAATTAGGGAAATTATCCATCATTACTTTTTCAAACAGGTTCTCTATCCCTTGCTCCTCTTCTTTGCCTTCTGGTATCCTTATTAGATGGATATTATTACATTTCATGTTGTCCTGCATTTCCCTTAACCACTTTTCATTCTTTTTGAGCCATTTTTCATTTTCTTGCTCTGTCTGAGAGCTTTTTTAAACCTTGGCCTCCAGATCACTGATTTGATCCTCTGATTCATCCAGCTTGCTTTGATTCCTTATACTGTGTTCTTCAATTCAGAAATTGTATTTTTCTTTCCCTATGGTCTCTTGTTGATAGTTTCTATGTCCCTTTTCAGGCTGATATAGTTTGCAGTAAGTTCCTCATAGTTTCCCTGTAGTTTGTGGTAATTCTCACTGAGCTCATTGAGCTTCCTTAAACCATTGTTTTGAACTCAATATCTGATAGTTCACTTGCCTCTATTTCATTTAGTAGTCTTTCTGGGGATTCCTCCTTTCCTTTTGATTGGGGGTTGTTTCTTTGTCTTCCCATTATTTATGAGACTCTTCTTGTTTGCTTCTCCTTCTTAACTTTCTTTGCTTTGACTCCCTGACTTTGTGGTGTGTACTTCTTTGGTAGGAGACCTGTGATATTCAGTGGTGCAGTCTCCTTGATCTCCTGAACTTGATGTTCTTGGGATGCCTTTTATGCTGTTTATGTTAGTTCTCTGGAAGTAATTGGTTTTGATTGTTGTTGAGTAATTCTTTCATGGGTCCTTCCCCTCAGCTGGTTGACTGAGGGTCACTCTGTCCACCACGTCTTGTATGTTGTTGAGCAGGTGTGCCAGAACAAAACCACAGAGCCCAGGAAATAAACCCTTTTCCACAAAAATAATTCCCCCAACAATCCCACTATCAATAGCAAAGGAACTAGTATTAATAAGGCTGTAAAGAGATTAAGACTATTATAAGAAATCAGAGAAATAATCTATAATATAAAATCTAGTGTCTCAACATGCACAAACTTGATGATGGACAAGAAATGAAAGCTAAAAAGCTATGCAGGTAAGAAAATATCACAAACTATGGAGCAGACCACAGTGAAGTTCTTCTCAGTAGTCTCTAGTATTTAC